>CANUEP010008766.1:0-110177 GCA_947857235.1 Jatropha podagrica
TTTACTTAACAACCTCAATTTTTTTTTTTATATTAAACACACCACATAAATAAAAAAAAAATAAACCTGTTTTTTATTTTTTTTTTTTTATTTTTTTTTTTTAAAAAAAAAAAAAAAAAAAAAAAAAAAAAAAAAAAGCAGATAACACCAACTGAAAGTTCCAAGTATATTATATATCAACATGATCAATAATATTATGGAAACATATACCTGTTGCGACGCTATTATATCCGTGAGGAAAGTACTGAGGATTAGCGATGGAGCCATGAGGAGCAACCGGCTGAGGAAAACCGACAACCATATGGGGCGGGGGCTGCGGCTGCGAAACAGAAGGATAGTAATTGGCGACGCCTTGAAAAGTCCCATAATACTGGGTCTGTGGGTTGCCGGTGACGTTGACACCTCTGTTTTTCCCTTCTTCGGTCATCGTCTCTTGAATTATTTTTCTTTTCCCGTCAACCTAAACTCGGATTCGGGTTTCACGAAAACGTGAAAGCCGCTGATCTTTTATATTTTCGCCACCTCCTCTGAGGGAACAGAATTTTGGAGGCAAAGAAAAGGGGCGGTGAATTCCCGAGGAGCATTGGCTGACGGTGGCTTAAAGAAAAAGTAACAAAGCGGCCAAATTTAGAGCTTTAGGGCCAATATCTGATACCCAATAACGTGACGGACCGGAGTTCTGTTGGGCTTCTTAAAACGGTAATTACTGGTTTGCACTGCTCTTGGGCTTTCTATAGTCTCTTCCAAATGGCCTGCTCTTGGGCTTTTTGTCGTCTCTTCCAAATGGCCTGCTCTTGGGCTTTTTGTCGTCTCTTCCAAATTCGGCAACTAGCTAAAAACATTATTATGGAAGACATGAAAATCATTGTAATCCTGTAATCCACAATTGTGGATCCAATTTCCTTTTTTTTTTTTTTTTTTCTTAGGTGAATATATCATTTGAAAAGAAAAAAGGGAAAACAAGTAATAAATTAAATTTCATACGTCAATCTAAACTTTTCATAAAAAATCCCACAATTTGTGATTTTGAGAGTTTGGCGGAATTTGTTTAGTGATAGATGAATTTTATAAATTCTAAGTATGAAAATATGTATAGAAATTCATTTATTTTTCTATAAATTCTATTAAATTGATTATACTTCGACTCAAATTCAACTAAAAACTAAAATTGCTATGTAGGAGTGTCAAATGGCTACCTACTCAAATTCACTCCGCCTCTTTTATATATAAAACCATCTCCTCTTACGTTTCTCCCAATTTGGTCTTTGTCCCTTCTTCTAGCTCCTGAATACTTCTGTCCTCAAAGTTTTAACTGCTCATAGGAGCAGCCACCCATCTTTGTAGCAGCAGTTAAAATCATTTTCCACTACTATTTTCTGTGTCCAAATTTTGCATCATTTCCTGATAGGAAATCAATATCAAATTTTCTCATTCCTGTCCAAAGAATCTCCTATCTAAAGTTCTTTTTCCTCCCGCTGCTTGTCCGTACTGCTTAGATTCTTCCCCAAATATGCTATAAAGAGGACTTCCTCATCTACTCCAGGCACATCGCTAGCTGCCATGGATTCAGTTCCTTGGTAGCTGCGGTAGGTATAGGAGTTGCCGCCACCTACTGTGAAAGCAAGTTCTCTCGGTTGCGCTGTAGTTTCATTAAGGCAGACAATGCCAAGAATTCTGTTAGTCCGTCAAATAATTAATTAACTAAATTTACAGCAGAATTTATGAAGTCTCATCCAACTTTTCAGAAGCATTACTTGGCTCTTTTTCACCACTAGATTGGTACCTTCGGATTCCAAGAGTCTTGTAATCCCAGACAATCTCAGATATCTCATCTTGAGGCAAAGTCAAACTTTGATGTTTTATTGATCTCCATAACTCGCAAAAGAATTTCGGGTCTTGTAGTCTAATGTACTCGTGCAAAACCCGTTCATGATCTGGGACCCAGTTCCTTGGAAATGGAGTGTAATCACAAGACGGAATTAAAGACATATGAGAGAATTGAACACCTTTAATTGCATCCACAAGTCCCATCCTCAAAAGATCAGAATACTCGGGTGCAGAATTGTTACTACTCTCCCTCAGTGGTCGACTGAGATCACGTGAAGCAATCTTGTATACCTTAGCACGAGATTTTAGCCTATACCTGGCAGCATAAAGTTTCGCCAATGAGCTACGTATCACATATGCACAAAATCCAACAACTTTCTTTCGATTATCAGCATATCGATACCAATCAGCTATGGTCTCAAGAAACTTGTTCATTTGGGCATTAGTATGAGCTTGACTTGAATAGAGCATAGGATTGCAAGGCAACGGCTCTGGATCCTTATCACCTTTAACAAACTGAAGGCGCCTAAATTGGCGAATACACTGTTGCAAGCTAGCAGTAACTGAAAGTAAAGTCCCCACACCCTTTTCACTCACAATTTTGCCTCCGCTTGCTGTGTAATGAAGTGTGGGGTATATCACTCTTCGGCAAATTATATGATCCAAAAACTGAATTCCCCTTGTTATGTGCTCAATCTCAATTTTAGAATTATCCAACCTAATCCCTAACTTATTGTCACAAAACTCGATAATTTCCTTCCGAATTTGCAATGCATCCTCTCTGGGGCCTCGAACGCCAATCAGAAAATGACCTCCATATCGGATGTAATCCATTTTCCGGGTTTTCTCTTTCCCACTGGATGGGACGAACTCTGGCCAAGAAGGGTTATGACACCCATCATCAATTGAGTCTTTCCATATGGAATCATGCTTATTTGGCCTAAAGAACTTAACAATCTTCTCTTCCATCATTTGGTCCAATTCATTAAGACAAACATTGGCAAGCAATGGACTCAAAATCCCACAATAACCGTAATTAGGCACCTTAACTGCCTCCTCCGGGGCAAAATCAAAGAAAGTTCTCAACCAGTAAGGGTCGGGTTTTGGCTCATTCTCATTCAAAATCTTCTTTTTTGTAACCCTCTTCTTTTTCTTCCTTCTCAACTCTACACTGTCACCGCTCTTTTGTGATTGTTGACTCCGAATTGGTGTTCTAAGCGCAGTTTTTATCAAACTTAACACTTTCTTATCTTTAACAACCTTTTCAACGCATTCTAAGACAACATTATCATCAATAGCATAAAAAATCTCACTTATATCACCTCTCAAAAACCATAAATATCCCGCAAAGTTACTTCTTATTGTCCTAATTACAGTGTGTGCATTTCTACCAGGTCTAAACGCGTGAGACTTACTAGAAAACCGCGCTTCAAAAAATGGTTCCAGCACCATTAGTAGAACTTCCTGAACCACCCGATCCTGAAAGCATGGATCGTTCGAGTCCAGCATTGCTTTAAGCTTCGTTTTGGAGACAAGTTTGTTGAACGGGTTGTCATTTGGACTGCGGATGATTTGGTGGGTCTTGTCGTTCCATTTGAAACGGTTGTGGACGACTTCTTTTTGGAGGGAAAGGAGAGAGTGAAGAGTGTGGGAGTGAAAAGCACTTCGAGGAGGGAACGTTCCAGTAATGTGAGCACAGGATCGCTGGTAAGCGAGGACCCAAATATCGAGTTTTGACAGGAAACCGGTTAGGTTTTGGAAGGTGGCCTGTGGAGGTGAAGAGAAGGATTTGACCCAAAGAGAAGTGCATGTTTCAATTGGGTCTTCCTTAAGAAGAGAGTACGGGTCTTGATGAGTTCGCGGGCTTCCCTCGCACGGATCTTGACGAGTTGCGAGTGAGGAGAAAGAGCGAAGTACAGGTAGAGATTTTAGGGATAAAGTAGAGGACGGAATGTGTTCGATAAATGTCCTCAATGACATTTCTTCGAATTTTCCGCCTGATTCAAAAGGTATATAATGCTATTTAGCAATGTTGAATTTTGGGTTCAGCGAAAGAATGAAGAGGCAGTGGCACTGGTTGTTCCCGGTGACATATTCCGGGTTTCACTTGGAAATTGTTGGCGGGCTTCGCTCGCAAGCATAAGAGACTATCGTTTTAAATGACCCCTTCTGGGCAAAGGCCAAATTGCTCGTTTACGGTAGGAACGAGTGAGCAAAAGAATTCGCCAGTTAATTAGCCCCCCTAGATGCTTTTTTCGCATTTTTACCCTTCATTTCCGCGTTGGGAAAAGAAAAAGGTCTTGAAAAAAAAAAAAAGCTTAATTTAATACGTAAATTAGCTGAGGTTTGGAATAGTTTTTCTATATAACAAAAGACATGTTTTTCAATTGTCTTTCATTTTATAAAATCAATTGAAGTTATAATTTCTATAAAATATTTTTATTGAATAAATAAAAACATTTAAATAACATACAAAATTATATTATACTTTAATATATAACTAATCTTATTATGACAGATATATTATATCCTCTTTTTTTAAATTTTATGAAATGATAAAAATTGATATTATTATTATTATAAATAATTGATTATACAAATTTTAAAAATTTTTAATAAAAATTTTCTAAAGTTGGTTTGTAATATTTTATTCTAATTATAAAAATTATGAATAATGTTTATGAAGTTTTTAAATTAAAATATGATTTTTATATTGTTAGCAAGTGAAAATATTTTTCATTTCTGTTTTCTAATTTTCATTTTATAGTTTTCTTAGAAAACAGAAAATTGTTTTTTATAAATAAACACACACTCAGATTAACAAATTCGTCAATTCAACTTTTGATTTATAAAATTATATTTATTAAAAATAAATTTACATCGAATTAGATGTGATTTGATTGATCTTTTTACTTATATGAAGTTTCAATCTGTTAAACCTCTTAGGAAAAAAAAATCTTTATACATTTTTCAATTATCAATATTATATTTAAAAAAATATATATTATTTTAATATAAATTATTGAAGCCATGTTGAAATTGATGGAGGGTAAAATTTTAAATAACAAAGTTAAGTTAAGGAGGTAGAGTGGCTAAAGTTTTCTATTTAAAAAAAAAAAAAAAAAAAAAAAAAAAAAAAAAAAAGGAAGAAGAGAACTAGGTAAAAATATTTTCTCTTGAAAAAGAAAAGGGAATAAAATTAAAGTATGTAGTTAATATAATTTTGCAAGTCAAAAAGATTTTACAGATCAATATAAAACTTAAGATTGCTATTGAAAATATAAATTTTTCTTACAAAGTTCATACATTAATTTATTTATTTGATCATAAACAAAACATGGAGTATATATGTGTTATATAAATGAATTTCATCAAATTTATGTTACAAATATAATATACATACCATTTTCAAACACCGCGATAATTATAAAAATATTAAAAAAAATTGAGTTGATGGAAGCCAAATTAACAAAACAAAAGCTTATTTATGCAAAATATTAATTTACAGAAGATATATAAATACACACCAAGAAATTAAGAGTGCATATATGGACTGGAAACAGTTTGCAAAGCTAAATTTCGCGGTTCAATATCTTGCATGCATGGAGTATACGCTACGAAAATGTTAGTAGCCCATGAAACTGCAACCGATGCAAAAGCACATGGTTTCGTTGAATTTTGTGGGTCAATAATACTCAAATAGTAACTGTTGAATAATAACATAACAAAAATGTCAAAGCAACAGACATCTCTCATTGACTTTCAGTAAGCATATACTGCATTAATGGACATCGTGTGTTTGAAAATGGGATCTAATTATATTTCAAAAAAAAAAAAAAAAATCAACTTAGGTTATTTAATTAAATGCTATTGAAAAACTTTTTTTTAGATTATTATTTTTTGGAGCTTTAAATTGACAATTACAACGTATTATGTTTACCTTAATTAGTTAATATTTTTCCTTGACATATATAAATGTTTCAATAGCTTAAATAATAGTAATATATATATATATAATGCAAAAGAGATTATGATTTTAAAATTGTAATTAACATTACCTTATTTGAAATACATTTCCAAAGCATTCAAAAAAAAAAAATAGCATTAATAGATTGAATTAGAATGAAAGAATCAATCTAAAATAATTATAAATCTAAGAAAAGTTCACAAAGATTAGAACCAGGAGATATAAGGGAGCAAAGAAAAAAAGTCAAAAGGGTTATTTCCTCTTGCTTGTTTACAAAACTTAAGTAAATTGTTTATTGAAAATTACAGACTAATTCCTCTTAAGATTTTTTAGCAGATGAATGTTTCTTCTAATTTGTAAAGTTATGTGTAATTTAAGAGGCCAAAACACAGAAATACAACGAAATATTTCATTTATCAGTACCATTTTCAAGAAAAGAAGTTCAAATATGATAACTTCAGAGACAGAAGGGAAGATCAGATTAATCATGCATAAAAAAAAAACGACACAAAAAAAAAAAAAAAACAAAGAAAGAGAAAGAAACTGAATATACAAAACTCAATTGGGTTTTACATCTATTAATTTTATTCTATTATCATTTGTTACAATGTATCCAAAATCGTGTCTACGCATTCAAAACCAGTAGCTTAAAATAAACGAAATTGAAAAGAAAAAAAAGAAGAACGAGAACTGTAACAAGAATCACCCAGAAAGCTTGAGAAGAAATAAAGAAGGATTTGAAAACTAGGGTTTCGTGTCTGATGAAAGATCGCAGTGAAATGTGAGTCTGGAGGTGGGTTTCTCATTATGACAAGGAGAGGAACCAGAAGGAGGAACAAAACCCTTGGGCAACATAACAGAGAAAGGTCTAGTTTTGAAGTTCTTGATCTGTTTCTTTCTCTTCTTCACCATTTTTCCTTTCTTATTTTTCTTCTTCTTGTTGATCAGTGCTTCATTGTCGTCCAAGAAGAAAGGTTGGGCGTTCTTGATGTAGAAAACTTGGTATTGGGCGGGTTCTTTCGGAGAGGTTTTGGGTTGGATTCCATGCGAAGTGGAAGGGAAAGCGAAGTTGGAGATGACGAGGAAGAGAAAGAAGATGAAAGGGCAGAAAAGCTTCAAAAAGTAGAGATTGAAACCCATGAGTGTTGAGAGATTTTGCTTTGGCGCATTTGTAAATGAGAAAGAAATTGGAGGGGAACTGATTAGCTATGAGATTGGTGAATCTGTTAATCCCAAAGGGTTTCGTTTGTTGCTTTTGAGGCACAGAAAGAGAGTAAGGGGTTAAGAAGAAAAGAAGGTATAGGGTTCTATATAAAGTGATTAATACCTCAAGACTTATTAAGAGTTCCGTAATCCTTCATTGCCGACTCAATGATTAATCAAAACTTTGCACAATTTTTTCTTAATCCGTATATTTCGCATAGATTACATATAGAAAGTATAAAAAAATTAATATAATGATGGAAAAAATAGCACCTACGAACATATAATAGATTTTCCCAGTAAATTGGTAAACTCTAAAACGATAATTTTTTTTTTTTTTTTTTTTGAAAAGAACAATAAAACGAGAATTGAATCAATAGAATTCTAATTAAAAAATTAAATGAATTCTCAAAAAAATATTATTATTTATTATACATCTCATCCCCTTTTCAATAAGTATAAGATATCTAATACTTTTTTTATATCATTTATTCATGTAAGGGAATTTTTTTTTTCTTGAATTTTAATGCAATCATTTTTTTTTTCATCACAAATTTCTAAATTTGAAAAGATATATTTGCAAAATATTTAATTAAAATGAGAAAATACCTAAATTTTTAAACTTTATTTGTACTTATTATTTTTACATTTTAGACTAAATCTCAATTTCACCCCAAATATTTGGAATAGTTACAATGTCACTTTAAATCAATTTTTGTATATTGGACACTCTGAACTAATCACTCTAGTTGCGATTACATTTTAATTTGCTCTTAGGATATAATTGCACCCTATACGTAAATTAAAACACTTTAAACTTGTCAATTATTGCAATTGCATCATAAAAATAAACTAAAGTTGAAATTTTGATTAAAATAATATAAAAAAATAAACTCTATACCTGAATATTTAAACAATAAATAATAAAATCAAATTCAAATATTCATATAATAAATAAATAAATCAAGATTGTGCATTTGATTTTAAAATCAAATCAATTTTAAAATGCAAAAATATTGAGTTAGATATTAATTCAAATTAGGGTATAATTGTAACTAGCTGATAAGCTTAGCTGTTCAAACTATAAAAGTCGATTTAACGTGAAATTGCAACTATTTAAAAAGTTTGGGGTAAAATTGGATGTAAAGTTAATTTTTTACCCATATATTTGGATATAATGAAATTTTTTATTTATAAATTACAAATTTCAGAGAAAATAAAATATTATTGTTGGAAAATTTATAATTCTACCCCATTTATTTTATTTTTTGAAATATTTATGTAATTTAATAAAAAGAAATGAAAATTCACTCTCTTTTATCATTTTCTCGCTAAATTGAAAATATTCAAAAATGTGTTTGATCTAAATGAAAAATAAATGAAATATATTTTTTTTTTCAATATTTTCTTTTCGTTTACAAGGAAAGGAAAACATATTTTCTTACATATTTTTCATGATTATTTTCCTTCATTCAACAAAATACACATATCCAAACAAATGTTTAAGGAATATAAGTTATCATTATATTCTATGAAAAAAATATAAATAATCAGCGTATTACCCCAACACTAACAAGGTTTTATCCCTTTGACTAAAATTCTTAAACACTCCGTCACTCAAGCGTCTAAGTAATTGTGCGTAGTGCAAAACAGCCACGAGTCACGACCCGGATGACGGAAGGCAACGGTGCCAAAGAAGCGGAGAAAGAAAAGTCCTTCTACTGTTTCCGCCACATTGTCATTGACTTCAATTGAAAGCCAACATCGCGTTTTGAAAGTTAATAAACTTCTCCTCCTACCTCACCTTGCTCTCCTCTGTTTCTAAAACCGAACCAAACGGCAAACCATAACAAAAAAAAAAAAAAAAAAAAACATTCATTGATCTTTTACCATTCCCGCGAATCCATTACCGTCCCGCCCAAAATTTTTTCCTCTCTCTATCTCTCTAATATCTCGTCGAAATTTTGATTTGATAGAATTCTCAATTTGATCTAATATAATTCTCAAGTTGGAAGCGTTTGCCATTGCCACTCTGCCTCTCTCTGCACCTGAACATAGCAGAGCGAGTGAGGCAGATCACTGATTTACTGGAGAAACCCTAACTTAATCTAAATATGTCGAAATCGCTTCCTTATTCTATGAAAGATGTGCACTATGATAACGCCAAGTTCCGTCAACGGTCTCTCGTCAAGGTTTTCATCTTCAATTAGATCTTTCTGTTGTGTGATCAATTTGACAGTAATTGTTTCTCTCTCCTGAATCAATTTTGTTTTTGTTTGATGGTCGCTAGTCTAGTTTCTGTTCAATTGTGCCATCGCGTAGTTTGGTGAGTTTGATTGTTTATGAGTTTCGGAGATACTATTAAGCTGTATTGCTTTAAAAATAAGTTAATTATGAGGTATTTTAGTTTATTTGTTTAATTATAATCGAATGGTGACGATGCAAAATAGTTTTGAAGCCCGAAGTCTGCACTGTTGTTTCGATTTGAGGATTCTATTTCTTTCTACTGTATTGCTTATGTATTTGTTTTTCCCCATTCGCTGTGGATCTCTTATAAAGGAACACCAGTAGTCGACCGAAATAATTTTCAGATCCAGTGATTTCTATTTTTTTTTGGGTATATGAATTATTTACTGATGGATTTTATATCTATTTGTTGGAGCTGTTTGTGTATGGAATTCTTATGTTACACCTCATTATTCAGTTATTTTTTCAGTGTAACTAAGTATTACTTGCTCTCATTACTCCCCAATTGTTGTCCAAGTTCCAAGCATTGGCTCTATTCAATTCAAAATGTGAAATATTCATAACAATGTCAAAAAATTTACCCAATTCGTTAGGATGCCCTCGTGTTACCTCTTTAAAGTCTCTGTTTTACAATTTCTTTTGTGCATTTGAGATTCTTTATTTTCCACATTATAAATATTCATTAATTCACTTTGAAATCTTTCCAACTTATTAAGTTATTTTCTTCCAGGTAATCTCACAATCCTTGATAACCACTAACTTAAAACGTGAATGTATAAGTTGTAGCACAGGGAAGTTCCTATTGTTATTAATGATCTTCGGTTTAGCATATCTTATGCTGACACATCCTAGTACTCCCCATTCTTTTTCTGATGGACTAGCAAAAGGAATAAAAGGTAGTGAAGAAGCCAAGTTAATTGTAGATGGCAATAGCAGACTTGGAAGATTTTGGAGGAAACCACCAAGGCTTCCTCCTCGATTATCACCTGATGAGAAGGTTAGAAATAATAAACCTATTCATGAATCAGAGAAGCTTAATTCGGATCCAAAATGGACAGAAAGACAACAAAAAGTGAAAGAGGCTTTCATCCATGCTTGGTCTGGCTACAAAAATTATGCAATGGGCTATGATGAACTTATGCCACTGAGCAAGCGGGGAGTTGATGGATTAGGAGGCCTAGGTGCCACTGTTGTGGATGCTCTTGATACTGCCATGATAATGGGTGCTGATGAAATTGTTTCTGACGCAGGCTCATGGATTGAAACACACCTGAATGATAGGATTAGCAAGAAAGGCCAAGTTAATTTATTTGAAACTACTATTCGTATCTTGGGTGGCCTTTTAAGTGCTTACCATTTAAGTGGAGGTGAACAAGGGACTAACTCTGTGCATAAGGGGCCTAAACCAATTGTTTATCTAGAAACTGCTCGTAACTTAGCTGATCGTCTGTTATTGGCTTTTACTTCCAGTCCAACTCCTATTCCTTTTAGTGATGTTGTTCTACATGATCCATCTGCTCATAGTTCTCGAGATGGTTTGAGTAGTACTTCAGAAGTTTCAACTTTGCAGCTCGAGTTCAATTATCTCAGTACTGTTTCTGGTGATCCAAAGTATGGAGTGGAAGCTATGAAGGTCTTGGCACATATGAAGAATCTTCCAAAAGTAGAAGGTCTGGTCCCTATCTACATAAGGTATGAGTCTTCCGCCCCTGTTTTAATGTTTACTCATGCAGTCAGTAAACCAATACTGTCATTTTTGCTTTGCACTGTAAATACCTAAATGGCTATTTTTGTTGTTTTCTTTTTTAACATTCCTTTCCACACTATTGCCTCCATTCCTTCTGTATCCACTACTCATTTATAAGAATAACAATTAGAGGCAGTGTATGAAGCGGGTTTTTCTTCTCTCATCTCTTTTCATGCTAAAAGGCCTGGCTGCAGAGTCACTCATATGCTGCATTTTCCCATGTGTTATTCAGCTCAACTGGAGAATGCCTTTTCCTATTTATTTATTGTTGCTTCATGTTAGAGAGGTTATGAGGACTTAATTCTCCATGTTATAGTATCCTTTTCTTTCATATTATTTATATAAAAAAAGTTAATGCGGTCCATTTAAAATTTACTAATCTACTTTTTGTTGCCTTTATTTCCTTCTCCCGCTTTTTTTCTCAAAAACATGCGTGTGAATCAGTTCTCATGCTTGGTGAGAGAGAATAGTAGTTTATCTAATATTTATCTTTTCATCAATCGCAGTCCTGACAGTGGTGAATTTAGTGGAGAAAATATTAGACTGGGATCTCGTGGTGACAGCTATTATGAGTACCTTATCAAAGTATGGCTTCAGCAACGAACCAGTCAAGAGGCCAATTTTACATATCTATACAACATGTATGAAGAGGCAATAAAAGGTGTTAGGAACCTACTTGTTCAGAAATCAATCCCAAATGGATTGGTATTTGTGGGGGAATTGCCTAATGGACCAAAGGGTTCTTTTAGCCCCAAAATGGACCACCTGGTATGTGATATTTTTCTTATTCATTGTTGCAGACTATATGCTATCTAATCTTAACACCTGAGATGTGCTTTTAAAATTGAGGCTATTCTTTGAATTCTTTTGTTGGTTATAATGTCCTTGAAAACATTCTGGAGAAGGACCTCTCTCTCTCATTTAGTGCACATGCAGTTGGATGCACATATACTATATTAGTTGTTGCATTCTTTGATAAGCATGGAGCGAAAGAAACAGAAAAATGTTTTGAGGAGAGGAAACATGTCTCTCACTAGTCTTAAAGATATATGTTTATGGCCTTCCAGATTTTGGTCTAGTATGCATTCCAATGCATAGGATACTTTTCATTTTATCAGTTTCCTTAGTTGTAAATGACTTTCTCATCTTTTTTATTTTGTTGGAGAGAGATATCTGATTCTTTTTACTCACAGCTTTGAAATAAAAATCACAAAGTCCATCCATGATGCACGTGTTCACTAGTTGATGATACGCAAACTCTCTACTTTCTTTTCCAGGTGTGCTTCTTGCCTGGTACACTTGCTCTGGGTGCCACAAAGGGCATCACAAAGGAAAAGGCGATGAAAGCTAATCTGCTCAAATTTGAAGACCTTGAAAATTTAAAGCTCGCTGAAGATTTAGCAAAGACGTGTTTTGAAATGTATTCAGTTACTTCTACTGGTTTGGCCCCAGAAATAGCTTACTTCCACACGAAGGTTGGTTCGATTTGTAATATTTATTTCCTGAGACTGCTGTTAGATGCTCGAGAATAAGTATTGTAGCACTTGTTTTTCCTTCATTGGAAGCGGTTATTCTTTTATTCTTAATAGCATGTCCTTGTGTTTATGTTTTCCAATTATTTGATTTATGGTTCTAAATTATGCAGGAATATTCTGAAGCTGGGCTTGATGGTGGGAATAAAAGTTCGAAGTTTATTGATGACATAATAATCAAACATGCGGATCATCATAATCTTTTACGCCCTGAAACTGTAGAATCGCTGTTTGTATTGTATCGCATCACACAGGATCCAAAGTACGTTGTTGAATATTCAGGCTTTCGGTTTTCCTGTTTTCTTTTATTTCATCACATATACTACAAACACAAAGACTGTCTCTGTCTTGTTCAACATTCTTGCATTAATCTGAGCAAATATTATTTACTCCAGATACCGTGAATGGGGTTGGCAGATCTTTGAAGCATTTGAGAAGTACACAAAGGTTGAGTCTGGTGGATACAGTTCTTTAGAGGATGTTACCGTGCTTCCTCCTCGGAGAAGGGACAAGATGGAGACCTTCTATTTGGGAGAGACGTTGAAGTATCTATACTTGCTATTTGGAGATACTTCTATTATCCCATTGGATAAGTTTGTGTTTAACACAGAAGCTCATCCTTTTCCTATTAAAGGCACATAAGAGGGACTGATCTGTTCTGTATCCAAAGAGTGAAGAAACACGTTTGCAATCTTATATTTTGGTGGGCAATAGACTTGACTGCTGCTTTAAATTTTCTGGTGCTTCATTTACAGGGTTAGTCCTGGTTCAAAAGGCAATCAGTGAAATGGAAATCAAGAAGTGTTGGCAGAATTGACCTTCTTCCTTTCATGCACAGTGCATCAGTTATTTGATCAGCACTTAATTATTTATGGAGAAGAAAACTTTTCTTTGGGAAACTATATCATTACAGCCCACACGGTTATGCATAGTTATATTATGTAATTTTTTTTATTAAATTTCCCATTGTTATATGTTGATGGGGTTATTTGCTCCAAAAGAAACGAGCAAAAGTGCAACCATTTGTAATTGACTTCAATTTTCCTGTTCTTACTGCGTTTTGGATTTTGACCAATAGATTTATCCACTTTTTTGTTGATATTTCTCTATACATTGCTGAAAACATCTACATATATGCATTTCTACGTCAAAACCTTCAGAAAGTGTTTAGGTCACATCAGAATCCAAAATTTCAGTGTCATTTTGAAGGAGAAACAGATGATCACCATCTCGAATGACACATACATCATCTATTTCTGCATTCTCAGCATTGATGACTCCTGTAAATTTGTAGCCTCCAAATTTTTCACCTGCAGTGTAAAAAGGTGCTACAGTGACAAATTGGATGAAGCAAAATTTGATAAAGCACAAGAAAGGAAAGATTATTGAACAACTCTCATCCTTGTTCAAGGTTTGATATCTTTGGTTGCTTTTATTCGTATTCTTATTGAAACTCGATATTAATATGCTTTTTTGTTGCTCAAATTTAGGTTTATATTAAAATGGTCTTTTGATGTCAAACAGACTTACCACCAATTTTGAGCAACTCTTCTATTGAATCAGGTAGGATAATTAGCTTCCCATGTGGTCTTTGGAATGTACTTTTATTGTGAATCTGCATATGAATAGTGACTCTCTTTTGGGTTAGTTTTTTTGCTTCCCTATCATAAGAACTATGAACGCATGAGCTGGAGGTTGTGGGCACTGTTTTGGAATGAAAGTTAAACCAATTGGGCCTACTCATTCCTTTATGTTCCCCTTGACTTTTCTTGACATCATCAGTAGTTTCTGTTTCAATAAAATCTATTTTGTGTTCATCTAATTTCCTTCTATTTTCATAACTTAGTAAGATATCATATTTGCTCCTATTTCCCTGTTGTTCTGCTGGAGCCTTTGGGCTCCACCCTCTGGCGTCTGGACTGTTTGCATTTACTCCACCTTCTAGTAGAATCTTCACCATTTCAATATGGCCCTTGTGAACCGCAGCCATTTGGCCATCCCCAGTTATTGAATTTACAGCTGCCATATGTGTAATAGAATTATGATCTATGCCTGTTTTACTCTTTTCTTTAGCCTTGAATTCCTCAAAAGGTATATCTCCTATTTCATGCCCTGATGGATCCCCATGAGAATGATTTTGATATCCTGTCTCAGAATACCATCTTTCCTTTGGTAGTCCATCAAAGCATTCGTGGAGAATCAATCCTGGATCTCTGTTTTGGTTATCAGAGTCTGTGCTTTCTGACCCGCGCAGTTTCTGTAATTTTCCAGGATAGAAATTTATAGCAAGGTGAATAGACTAAATTTTATTTACTAAAAATAAAAATTACTTGAAGTGTTATTACCTTGAAAAGATTATTCATTATGATTTGACCATCTTCTGGATTTGCCTGCATAGTGTTCATCAGTGAAGTCCTTGGTAGTCGTAGTATTTGAGAAAGCTCAGTTGTCCTAGCTGTGAAGGGTTGAGGTCTATAATACAGAACTCCTATCTCTCCAAAAATATCCCCTGCTGTAGCTTTTGCAATAACCTGTATAGTCATGTGACAGTATGACCTATGAAGGCTTGATGTGCAGGTGGCAAAAATAAAATAATGTGTATGACTTGTAACAAATAGTCACCTGATCATGTCCATCCGTGTGGCATGTCAATTCCTGCACCAAGTAATGGTTTCCAATGCAAATTAGTGTCAGATAGAAAGTATTTCTTTTTGGAACTGAGTGATAATTGATGAGGTTGAAATTAGACTTACTACTGTTCCTGAGACAAGCATATAAAGATCTGTCGAAGTTTCACTCTGCAGAATGACGTTTTCCTTTGGGGGGAAATATTCAGCTTCCATTTCTGTAGTCTTTTAAAAAGAGTAAAATTGTGTTAGTTCACTGTTATGTGTTCCCAATTTGTGCATGAAATACCATACAGGTAGTTAGTTTATTGTTCTTTTTGCCAGCCGTAGAGCAGCTTACACTTTTAGCTTAATAAGAGAAAAGATAGGGGAGGAGAAAGCAAGAGTGTTGAGCATACATAAGAAAGATATGCAATATACATCTAAAGTATTACCAATTGGAAGAGGAAGTCATGAGAAACCCCTTGAAAGAGATAAACCTTTTCGACAATGGGGTAGAAGAGATAATGCGCGATGCTTGAACGTATTGCTTTTGGCAGGCCATTCAAGGTTTCTTGCTGCTTCAGTCCTTCTGTTTTGAACTTCAGACACAAGTGTGACAGCATTTGATCCTGTATGTGAGGTGGTAACTGATTTCGTGCAGCAAATTCTGAAGCTGCTCTGACTGTGTCCCTCTATGATGTCAAAATCAATTTTTTTTTAATGTTAATTGTCAGATTAGAGAAAGCATTGTTTCTCTTGAAGGAAATGATACTTCAACAAAGAAACTAACTAGTAAGTTACATTGTGGAGCGTAAATTACCAAGTGGCATGCATAGATCAATGCATACAATTTACAGTTGATCCTAAATTATCTTATGGCAAAAAATAGTTTTTTGCTGGTTCTGCATCTGAAGTTCTGCATATACAATTGGTAAACTGCAGGGTAGACATGATAATAACTTGCAAAATTTTAATTGACAGAGTGAAGTTTTGGTTTCATTTGAATAGATAGTCATTTTAAATGATCAAATATTTGGATTTGGGACCATTTTGATCTTTTATCATTTTTCATTTGGAACACAAATCCAAATAGTCAATTATTTCCTGATGCCTTAAGTACGGTTGATTTGGACTTGTGATTTATTTTAGTCCAGTTAGCTATTGCTGAATCTGTTGGATTTTTCACAGCAGGTGAAAGAAACCTATTGCAGAAGGCTACAAGGAAAACAAAACTTACGAAATTCCTTGTGCGGCTGGTCCAGTGAACTACAAGGTTTGTCATATTTCCGATGAGGTAAGCTGTCAATCCCAAGTTGAACAACATATAGAAGATATCAAAAAGCATCTCCCTGGGGTTCTCAGCATGCAAGTCTCCATATCCAGTTGTTGTTAGTGTTGTAATGGACCAGTAAATTGCAGTTATATATCTGTCCCATAGACTGTCATCTTTGAAATTTGGGTTCACTGCACCTATCCAAGTTCGCTTTGGATCAGGATATCTATCTGCAATTAAGTAGAGAAAGCATCCTGCACAGTGTACTGCAAACAAGGTTACCTGAAATCAAAGGTGGTTAGGAATTACTGAACTTGCCTGTATAACATATTTGTAATAAATTGGAATTCTTAATGACATACAGAAATAAGCTTTATGCACCGAGTCCAGAAATAGTTGAATCGGATGTCCTTCTCAAGCCTGAAAGAAGTAACCAGTTAATAGGTATTACAAGTCTTCTTTCACTACAATTTGGAATTGTCTGAAGCCATAAAGAAAAGGAAAACAAAAAAAAAAGAAAGAAAGATAGGCTGTGTTAGATAATCAACCTTGCATAAAGGGAGCTGACCCGTCGGAGACGCCAGAGTCTAAGCATGTTGAGTAATCCAAAGCCAACGTCATTGCCGCTTTGAGTTTTGAATAGAAAGCTGAGAGACTGAAATGGTGCAGTTGAGGAGACATCAAAGATAAACCAGGTAGATATGTACCTGTGAATTGGATTGATGTGATTATTCTAATTGAACAGTGAGTGAAAGGGAAAAAGACAGGTATAGAAGGTAGCTGCCAATTGGATGGTGTGGTTCTAATAGAAAGAAAATACTTTGTTGATTCTTCTCAATCAGAATGATGTATGAGTAAATGCACCTGATTGCTATTTTCTTCGGATTATCAACAAGAAGATAACTGTGGCAGTCGAGATATGCAACAAAAAAAGTGAGAACAATATCAATGCCAAAGAAGGCATTGACAATGTTGTCAGTGATGAAAAGTGCATCATCTTTCTTGCAAGTTAAAAATGCTAACTCGAATGGTGAGATCCAAGCAGAGTAAATAACTAGAAGAACCAGCCACATCTCCCAAGCCCTGTAATGAGGAATAGGACATGAGAAGGTATAGCTATAAATTGAAGTCACAGAGCAAGTTAACCATGCCATGCATATAATCACCTATAATGGGAATTGTAGGGGGAAATTATGTATCTTCGAAGTTTAGTTGCCCGGTTTATTCTAGCACCAAGGGATGGTAGGAGGTCACTAGAAAAGAAGCTGCCAGGGGGGATACCCTCCATCTGAACATCATCGGTACAGAACCGTTGGAAGAAGTTTTTGACACAGGAAAGCGACATCTTGCGTTGTCTGATTTCCTAAGAATGCTGTTAAAAGTTTTAGTGGAGATGAGCCCCTTGGGAATGGCTATATTTATTTATAATGGGAGACTTGTGACTCGTGACACGGGTTAACTCTACTTTCTATCGACGTCTTTTCTCAATACTCCTCACATGTATGAAATGATTCTGCAGGTAGCTTATGCAACTAGTGCGTCATTAAGGAATAGAAATGTAAGCGGGAAAAGCATGAAAAAGGAAATTTTTCATGCTGTTTGAACAGGGAGGAAGACAAAAAAGGACAGACAATGGAAGAAAGAAGGCGATGTGAGATAGCAGTATAAGTGGCAGACATGAAGCTTTCTGGAATGCAGTTGCAGCAATGAATATACTGACTGAGATAGAGAGAGCACAAAGAAGATGGTAATGGTAATGGTAATGGTAAATTGGTAAAGGTGCTTCTGCTTGGTGTGATGGCTCTGATGGTGGAAGGTCCATGATAAAAAAAATATGTGGAGGCGTGTCTCATATATAGACAAAGGTCTTGCAAGGACAGAATTGAGTGACAATAAATTGGTGTGTTCACTTCAAACTTCAGAGATGGACCAAGCAGCCTCGGTAGATTTATGCAGGGGATTCTATTCATGGATGCCACGTGGACTAATAACAACTTTACTCAGAGGGATGGCACTTCGTGTTACAATTTTTGACTCGTTCCCCCTCTCCCTCCTTCTTAGTAAGATCCCAAAGGTTGTTTTCTTTTGGCAGCTCAATCAGAACCATAAGTGTGAAATGGATTCCCGCCATATATCCAACTGCTCTTCCCTCCCTCACTTTGCTCTGGCCTTATCGGTATTATACATTTCACCGACCTCTTTTTAATTATAGGCCCACCTTTCGATAATTTGTTGATAATGCAACTCTTGCTTATTTTATCCAAATACTAAAAGCATGTTTGGATACAACTGTAGTGTACAGTAATTGAACTTTCATGTTTAATTACTTTTCTGGATTGTTCATGCCCTAGATTATATTACGTGCCTTTTTATCTTCGTTTGATGTTAAGAATTACACCGGAAAAGTACCAAAGTGTTCCTGGGTTGTGCAGATGACATATATATAATGTAAAACAAGGAGTAGTAACTAATAAATGAAGCGTTCAAGTGCAGGGAAACTTCGAAAAAGTTGTCATTTATTTTACACGTGAAAGAAGTTTAGGGGTCCCAGAGCGATCAAGGAGGTCCGCAAGGGGCATCCATGAAAGATTCTTTTCGTGGGCTGAGAGACTGGAAATTTAGCAATTATCAGAACATTTAAAGATTCGGCAGAGGGAATTTTTTAAGCGCGTCAGGGCCCAGGTGAGTTGAATTGCACAGTTCCTGCCTTAAAATTGTGATTTTAGATTTTTATGATGTTTATGCTTCTATTTACTATTTTTACTTTTAGAGCTTCTTATATATATATTTTATTATTCCATCTTATCTGGCAGCAACAACCGTAATGAATAGAAATATTGGAGTTGCATGATTGTTTTATTTTGCACATGTTAGTGTCTTGACCCTTGAAAACAGAGGGTCTGTTTCGCATATGGTTGGAGTTCCTGCGAAGAAGCACTTATTATGAAAGGAAACGGTTGCGCAAATACGGATTCAGGACACATGACGCGATACAAAACGGACATGAAATATGGTCTAATTTTTTTGTTTCCTTTCTTAAAGTAAGACACGCATAAAACAAGTTATACTAGAAACTATAATTTTGTATTTATATTATAAGATCAATATTAATATGAAATTCACAAAAATAATACAATCATCGCCTAATAAATAGTTAATGTTATAATCTTTTATCATAGAACATTAACTAAACAATCATCTATATTAAGTTATGAATATAAAATACAGAAAACTTAAAATAAAACTGGGAAAGAGTATATAATCACCAGTTACTAATATGGTATTATATGTGAAGTCTAATTTACACAATTTACTTTGAATTTGCATAATTTTTAATTTGCAATTGGATACGAATTACTTTGTTGTTTGTATTGATAGTTGTCGTGGTCGACTTTTATTTTAATTTCGGTCTAGAATTTTAGTTTTAATATTTAGAATTAAAGAAAAAAAAAAGAGAAATAAACAAATTATGGGAGTGACATACGAAATTGTTACCTTGTGAATCAATTCTTGAATTTGAAATCAACGTTGTAAATTGACTTTGGATTAACAAGTAACAATAACTAATATGAGATATATATATAGATTTTAGAATATTACACATGTTCAAGAGTCTTCAATAGATGTCAGTATTCAATACGTTAGACTTTTAACATATCAGAGTTTATTAAAAATGGACAGCTGGAGATAGATCGCAACGTCAACATCAATCTTTCTTCCTTGACCGACGGCATTAAAGAAAATTTTCCATAAAGAAAGTGAGATTTTGCAAAGTACATATACTTTGTATACGCTGGTGAGTGGTAGACGCACTAGATGCATTTTTTGTTTCCCTTCTTTCACATTCCCCTAAAACAAAATAATGGGGGGGTATTTTTCTTAAGTTTCTGAAGTAATATTGGCAGGATAGGCGTTTTGGGATCTACTTTTTTAGTGCTTGTTTTTGTTGTAATACTAATTATAATAAACTATTCATGAGAAAAAGAATATTGGGTTGAAGTTGAAGTCTGTATCACCTAGGCTGTTAAATTTGTAGGCTACTAATTAAATATCACACGGAAGTACAATAAACTATAATATTATTGTCTGAGTAAATTATCATGCTCCCAACTTAAATACTGCTACTACTACTAATATTATAATAATATTGAGTCTGAGTTCAAATTTTTATCCCAACTTAAACAAAATCAGTGAAGATAAAAAGGTCAATGGGGTTTTGATGACGGTTGACGAAGAGAGACTTGAGGAAGATGCAATCTTTAATAATAAAATATATATATATATATATATATATTACTAATTTAAAGAGGATTTGGAGTTTGGTAGAAATGCACCCACCAACCTAGGGTTTATTTTATTGGAGGTAAAGTTATGGTAGGTCCTACACAAGAAACCCGTTAGATAATAGTCCTACACTCTTGGAGACTTTGGACGACGTGGACCATCGCCACCCATAAATAATTCCATCTTGTTAAGAATTACGCGTGCGTACCTTTAACTGTAGGCAGGATTAGCAATTTTGAACGAATAAGACAAATATAAGATTTGTTGGGTAACATTAGCTATTAATTATTCTAACTGCGTTCCATCAAACATTAATAAACTAATTTATTTTTTTTAATAAACGATAGTAGTGTGTTTTTTCTCTTTTAATATACTACCAAATACTATAAATAATAATAATAATAATGTGTTTTAACTAAATAGGAGTATTTTTTTATTATTATTATTAATATTCAAAAAGAATAGAAGATTATTCGAGAAAATATTAAAAGTTAGAAATCATACATTATTGCTTTTATTAAAAATAGTTGTTGTGACAAAATATGGACTATCTTAAAATGCTAAATATGCTTGTACTTTCTAGTTTCTACTTCAATTATTTCTTCTTCTCTCTCACCAACCAAAACTTTGCCATACTTCATTTCAATCACTCTTCCTAATTTGACCATTAGAGAGGATGCTCACTGATTAAACAAAACCTAACTTTCCTTTTGCGTTACCAAGAAAAAACCTTTTCCAACTAACTCCATTCTAAGTATCTTCTTCCATCAACGAACACATAAAATTCTCGTGATCAAAACAAAAACTCATTTTTACTTCTTCATGCATGGATGCTTTAGGAAGAAACTATTCCATCCAGTCATCCCCACGTAACTTCTAGACAGACAATAATTTTTTAAATAGTTTAGCGTTTTGATAAAATATTATTTTTTAATAGTATTTATTGACATAAGCGTTTAAACTGACTTTTATAAATTAAATTAATATTTTATAAAAATTTAACTTTTATAATGTTTTATAAAAGAATTACTCAAATCATTTAAATGCTATTAAAATAGTTTATAGTTATTAATACAACTAATTTTGCAGATATATATAAATTTTTCTGAGAACTAATCATTTCGAATTTAGAAGAAAAAATCCTTAAAGAAAAAGAAAATTGTATTGCAGGTGGTCCTATCTAATGATTATGAACCGTCAAGAAGTGGTCCAGAGTTGATTTATTATTATTATTATTAATAATTAAAAATTAAAATATATACAGCCTAATCAGGCGTACTTGGAATAGTTGTGGACTTCCCCAGCAACCTGTACCTGTACGTAGCTAATTTACGTTTTAATAGTGATGTATCAAAGTTTATATTTGTCACATCCTGTAAAACCTGGAATCTTTTCCAGGCATTTCAACTACCATTTTTCAAAAATAGAAATTCAAAATGAAATTGAACTTCTCTATATTTGGCTGCGCGCCAAAAGCAAAATTGCGTTTTACCAAAGAAAAACCATCGTCTCTCGGTCAGACCAAGAAAATAAGTTTGGTTCCAAATCTTACGTAGATCAATTTATAAGTAGACGAATATGAAAGTTTAGAATCCATTCTCTATGCTGATCACTTGTTTTCTGGTGTAGGAAATTAGAGGTTTAATAAAAAAACTTGCTCTCCTCAGCTAATTATTTTCTCATTCGAACAGTTTGAATGGAAAGGACAGTTTCAATGAATTAGGGTTTATCGAATAGATGTATAAACTATATGAATTTGACGTCCACTTTAAAAAGGAAAGAAAACTTTCAGAGAAGAGAAAATCATGTTTATCATATTTAAAGATCGAATATTTGGCATTTTCTGCATGATGAGAGGCTGCTTTCCGATCACATGCGGTAACTCCAGCTACTAAAACGCTGTCGTTGTCGTTTCTTTTCTTTTCTTTTGAGAATATTTAGTGTTACTTTATACTCTTAAAATATAATAATTTTTTTTTCCACAAAACTTATTATTATTATTATTTTAGAAATATTGATGCTTTGTTTAAAAAATATCAATACAAATTGCATTTATCTCAATAAAATTTTACAATTTAAAAATAAATAAATAAAACTCACAAGTTATTCACATAGATAATAAATAAATATTTAATTAAATTCTTTGCAGTCAATAGCTTTTTTTAACTATTTGAAAATTGTCCCAAAACGAATGAATCACAAATGATTTGTTATGGAATTTTTAGGAGAATAACGGAACATATCAAATGATAAGCCTTTTTTTTTAAAAAAATTAATTAATAATTTTTCAAGATAATCACATTGAAATGATAAGAAGGAATGTAGAAGACAAGACAAGACAAGAAAAGGGCCAGCATTTTCCAGAGAATCCGACTTCCTTACCCAGACGACACTTATTGTTTAGTCTATATTTTCAATTATAACAATACAGTGTTTTTATGCATTTTCTTTTTCTCATATTCAATAACGAACTTTTGAAATATGAAAGACAATTTTAAATAGACTCGTGTATTAAAATTTTTTAATATTTTTAATTAATTTTCAATATCACAGTTAAATTGACTTTACACGTGTATTTCATATGGTAGGCATGAATTGGCTTTTGGTTCACAGAAAAGGTATTTTTTTTTTTTAAAAAAAAAAAAGGTCAATTTGGCATTGGGAAAAAGGTCGCTAAGCACATGCCTTTGAAGGTGGGTCAGTATCTCTCCCCATCAAAAGACTCATCATTTCTTCCATTTCTCTTACCTTTGCTTTCGCTACTCTTTCCACCGGCAATAGCAATACTAATTTTTTTTAAGAAAAAGAAATCCTAAATTTTTTAACTAATTATAATTAGCGAATTTACGTCCCAAAAAAAACAATAATTTTACCATTAAATTTTCAGTTGCTATGACTATAACATTTACAGAAGGAAAAGCTTTTGCAATTTTATTATTTTAAAAATTATTATGTCCGAACACATAAAAAAGTCTAAGATATCGAATATCAACGAAGGAACAAATTTCATTATCAGCTTTCATTTTTTTAAAAAATTTATATATATTATTAGGAAGGTTTGAAATAATTATTTAAAAAAGAAAAATCGTGTCCAAATTCAATGAAATTCACATGTGCCTGTAATGTAATTATGTTTGACTATTTAGTCTTTTTCCTTATAATTATAATGATGATTATGTTTTTTTTCTAAGGGAGGATGATTGCAAGTTTATGTCTTGATGTTTATCGCTTCATCCCCTCAGACCATTTGGGTTTTTTTTTTTTTTTATTTTCAGTTTTATTTGTTCACTACACCTAAAAAAAAAATACTAATTATACACCAATCATGACTAATTATATAATACTACTTTTAAATTATCAATATTTAACTGATTTTGTTTTTTTCTTTTTTTAAAAAAAATTAAGAAATGTAATTTTCTTGGACCGTATTTAGTTTTCTTAACCAAAATATCCCAATATATAATTAAAAGTTTTCTTAACTGTAATTAAGCCTCAATCCGGATTAAGCAATTCTAAAATTCTGTAATTATACTTCAAAAGTGGCTTAATTATATAAAAATGGCAATACCAAATACAATATTTGACGGCAAACATTCCACTATAAAAATATATATATGTTTCTGAGTTCTTAATGTGACTAATTACACGTATATGGTTTTGACATTTGCAGTACAAACAATCACAAAAGCCAAAGTCATTGTATTAATTTTATTATGATAATAATAATAAGTTTAATTTAAATAAATTATGTTTTTTTAGTCGTTTATTCTGTTAAACATATTCTTAAAAAAAGAAATAATATAAAAATATTCAGTCATTAAAACCGTAGTGACCGATTACATCAATCCTTTTCGTTTGAACGTGGCAAGAGCAAGACAAATAGAGTCTGAAAACCTTTCGGACTTGAAATCATTTTCTGCTTATAGCAAGTTATGATTTTGTAATTATATTGAGTAAATTTATATACCCTAATAGCTAAAGAAACTAAAACGAGACAAAAGAAAGAGTTCCTCAAATCCTCATCCAATCTTTTGGCTAAGGATCGGCAGAGGAAAAGTTGAGTGGTCTTTCTCAATCGAACTGCCAACTCCACAAAATCATATATAATTAATTTTTATAAGTACATGTATATATATATATATATCACACTGTTGCTCTGGTCTGAAAGATTTCGAAAATTCTTCAAAAATGGCACCACCATTAAGAAATTGCTATGTCTACCATATTGCTATGTAACAAATTATTTATATGTCGTGGCTACAGGAAAACTCATGGGTCACCCACAATTTCATAGTCCTTTAATAGTAAAAAACAAGGGAAGTTTCGGATGCTTATTTACTATCTATGGTGAACTAACAAATCTTTTTACCAAGTAATCAATATAGATGTCGTTGATTAATTTTGCATGGAGTGACCACTTTTTGTCAATTTCCTCTGAAACCCTAATTAATAAACAAAGCAAAAATGTATATTAATGGGAGACAATACAAGGTGCAAATGCAATTGGCGGTTCCAATTTTTCTTTTGTCTCTTCCGCAACCTACACCTTTCTGATAATCTCATTTCTGATGCTAACAATATCCACCACCTACACCTTTCTTTTTTTAATTTTAATTAAATGGAACATATTTTAGAATGTTGAATTATTATATCCAATAATATTAATTAATAATAACATATTCGAGCTATTAAAATATGCCACGTAGGATAATCTCATGATTACATATGAATCAACACTTAATGTGTGCAATAATTAATATTTGAAATAACATCAAGAAATGGGTTTGTCTACGAGTAAATGCACTTAAAGGGTGCAATCTATACGTTTTCAATGCAAATTATTCTTAAGTTACATAATTGCACGTTATCAGCAACTATCTTCTTCCAATATATATAATTTGGACTTTGCAAAATGCTTGCTTAACGCTGCACTGTACTCAGTGAAATGATTCTTTGTCTGTCTTTTCTGTAAAAGAACATGCTAATTTACAAGCCAGTTCTTTTTGTTTGGGTTTGGATGTGATAAGTTAGTATTAGAGGGCCATTAGCAGAAAAAAGTTAATTAATTCAGTAATGAGATTGAGCAGGATTAATTGGGAAATTACATCAGTTTGAATATGTTAATCACATCCAGAAGTACACAAATTAGAAATTAGAAGCTGACAAGTGGCTCTTGCACTTGATGAATATATGCATTTCATTAGGTGAGAACAAAGCAGCACCTCTATAAGTGCATCCCCTTCTTTTACATTTTACTTCATCTGCCAATGCAAGCTAATGGTCACATCGACCCATTTTCACCTACATCTGATACATCATATTTAACCCTAAAATACACATTCGGTCTTGTCAAAGCATATATATATATATATACATACACACACGTTACCAGTAGAGTTATTGTGATTAAGTTTGGGCTGTCGGTAGTACTTGAAGGCCGACATTATTAGGTGTGTTGTGTCCAAATTGTAGAAAGATTGATGGATTGAAAACTGAAGAATGAATTATAATGAAGAAGAAGAAGAAGAAGAAGAAGATACAAGCACGTGAGGAATGTTCGTATACGGAAGACCGATGGTAAACAAAATTTAAACTTGATGGAAACATCACTCATAATATTCCTTTATTTATGTCTGTTTCTATATTCTAACTGAGAAAGGGGACGAGTCCAGATCGGAGCTCACAAGCACCACCATATTTTGGATTCACAGTTACAGTTGATTTGCCTCTTGTTATTATTTATTAGGGTTTTAATGGGTAACCGTTACCGTGTGTACGTTATTCTATATATTCAGTTAATCAAATAAACATTATTATTACTTTGTCATTTTTCTTTTTTCATATATGGTCAGAAAAACTGTTCATAATTAGATTGGTATATGAGTGGGTTCATATACCAGGTTTTCTAATATAAAGATTATTTAATTAAATAACTCAACTCATGGTCACGTCCATTAAAAATGAGAATTAACTCACTTATGCTTCCTTTTTTTTTTTTAATTATATATAGATAAAAGGTTCAATCGGTCAAAATAATATTATGAGTTTTCTTTTAAATAATAATATTTATTAAATTGATAATAATTTTTGTGATGGAGGTGACTCGAACTCGATACCTTATATTTTTAATATTTTCTATAAAACATAAAACACTAATATTTTTTTAGTGTAATCGGGAGATTCAATCCCAAACCGGTAGAATGTAAGAGATTTTAAAATTTTATAGATATTCTTTTAATCAAATAAAGAAATATGAAAACTATAGGACGTTTAAATTCCATTATTCAAATTTTCATGAATCCAGACAAGCTGATCTCAAGGTCAAAGGGAATAACGAAACGAAAAGGCTTCGTAAATGGAGTGCAGAGCAGATGGATGTATGCTTGCAGCCCATTTAAGACACATAATTGCAGCAAATTCTTCATTAGAAGATATTCAAATTGGAGCACTTCATATAAAAATATTGGCGGGTTGGGACAACAAAGATGCCCTACAAAACAAAACAACCATGTTCTTTCAAATTAAACCACATGTGCACACCTTAGTAACTGATCATGCTGGAACAGAAAGTGACCTTTGTGGAGCAATGAACCATGCCACTTTGCCAAATATCTCCATTTTCACGTTTGATTTGAAAAATCAAATATAGAAAGTTTCAATTTTTCAATTGTTTTTTACGTTTTGATTCACAGGACAGGAAGCAGCTGAGATGTGTTTAACCTGATTAAATGTCACTAATATAATATAATACTATCCCACTTTTTTCAAATAATAAATTAGATATAATGGTAAAAGTAGCTCCTTAGTTAATTTGGAGTAATTTTTTAGCGTATTGCCCATTTTGTTATCATGAGATTCTAACCTTTTACCATTGCTTATTTGGGCCTAAACCGAAATAAACCCACATTACCCCCTTCATCTTGATGGAGTTTTAGCCTCTTAGCCATAATATTTTTTCTTGACCTTTTCGTCTATACTAATAAGATTGATTTATTTTATTCGAATACTTAGTAGATTTATCTTTACTAATGATTTGGGTGATAGGCTGATAACTATTTGAAGATTTTATCTAATGATTTATGTGAATGTGAGGTTCTATTCAGCATCCACGAGCGACAAGGATGATAGTTGCTGGTACGGAAGAGAGAAACATCAAGGTGCCGTTGTTTCCTGGTGATTGATTTGATTTGTGTCATATAAATGTTCAAATCATATTGTCCAAAATCTCTTTTTATTTTTCTGGTTTATACGTTTCTAAATGTCATTAACCATGGTGTTCTTTTTTTCCTAAAGACATACGGTTCCTCAAATGGGTTGATGAGATTAACTAGACTGAATATTTCTTGTAGCCACTGATTGTGGTTGGTCCTACATGAGTCCCACTATCGGAAACACTGCAGCCAGAGGCAGCCGTGATGTTGCCGCCTCGGAGTCGTCCTGTAAATGCCACTATCCTATCAAAATGGAAACTTCCTAAATGGTCTGTTTTGTTCTCGATATTAGTCACTGCCATGGCCCGAAATCAGAGTGGACCTCAACGCAGCCGAACCTGTCCTAGTACAGAGTCCATGAACTCCAGTCCAAAACCAGAACCGTCCCTTGGAGGGGCCGGTTAGATTCCGGTTCACCCTGCCAATAAGCAGAACAACCAGAATCAGTAGTTCCAGTTCAGTCGCAGTCTAAACCATTTGAAAAAAAAAATTGAAGCGGCCAAATGGTCACACTGTTTAACTGTTCCGGCCAGATACCAAACCGGCACCTACAAGGTTTGGGGTCTGCTCAGAAGCGGCACTGGCAATGGACAGAGCCGCCGGATATTAACACAATTAATATAAAATCCCGAATGTCCAGATTCAAAATTCAAGAGCAATTAATTTCTCGTTTTTCCATAATGCCCCCAAAAACCACGATATATTTCACACCCAATTTAAACCCATAAGAATCAGCTTAACAAAATTCTGAAAAGGAGCAATGAATGACAAGCTTCAATAAGAAACATTACAGCACGTCAGCGTTAGAATGATGTTACATGTGGCGAAGCCAACATACAGATTTTCTTCTCTTTCTTTTTTTCTTTAAAAGAAAAAGAAAAAGGAAAAAAAAAAAAGAGACACCAATTAAACATCACGAGTTATGCCTTGGCCTTTCCAGCCTGGAGAGTTTGGATCCTTTGTTGTAACTTCATGATCTGCAAGGTAAAAAATTCATGAGAAACGAAGTAGCAGATAAGATTAACGTAATCTTGGAAACAAAACCCTTTGTGACATAAAACGCCGGCCAATTTATATGATGATCCAAAAGAAGCTCCACAAAACAAATTGACAATAGGAGCACATAAATGTACAGTTTAGGTCCATCAAAATCAAACATAGGAATCCCTTAAAGCTGACCAAGTTATATACGATATGCGCCTTCAACAAACCTTGCATTTCTAAACTATAAAGGAAGATGAACAAGTAGTACCCAATGCAACAAAAATCATTCATTATTACATCATTCTAATGAGTCATGCTCAACATAACAATCTGAGAAATCAAGAATATAATAATCTCTGCCAGTTCCTTTTAATTTCCCTATAACATACTATCCCACACATTCCAATGACAGCATCAACTAATAACTGCTATGGTTCACAAACCTGCCACTCAAAATGCCTGCATTAATCTCATCATACATAAGGAAACAACAATATCAAGATTTTCATCTGGGAAGGTTATCCATGTGACAGGCATCCCCAAATTTAAGATGCATAATTGCAATCAAAACCTAACTCAACTTTTTTTTTTTTTTCCTAGAAACATAGCTGACACACAAAAATATCAACAGAGCAAAAGGCTAAATTTTGTTAGAAGAATCTTCAGATAATAGTCAAAGATGTAGGAAACCTACAATCATGCATGTGATGTTGTAAGCAGATCCAAAATAGAGCTAAAACAACGACAAAGTAGGAACTTGAGAAACTGAGGTTGACTCTTAACAGTTCTAAACAATGAAAATCTGTAGTTATAAGTACTTGCATAACTAGATAAAACAATTGGGTTTAGTAACCAGATAAAAAACAAATAATAAATAGGTCAATAATATGTATCCCTGATAGGAACTATATCATGTTCAATGAGGGTTTGGATCCTAGGAACCCTAATCCATTTAGGATCACAGCAAAACTTCAAGTAACTCATCTAAGCTCTTGAATCGTTATCAAAATTTCCAGTAATTGTACTCAAATACCAAAGTAGAGGACTAAACTCTAATCAGGAATATTAATCCAAATACTGCAATCCTGAGAAACCAGAAATTATAGCCCTCTAACATTAATAAAATGAAATTGACATGAAAACATCAAGCAATACAATCTGTCCAAGTAGAACCAACCACATCATCCAAGCAGGGGGCACAGCTAATAAATAGGTGAAAAAGAAGAAAACAAACCGCATCCTTCTTGCTATTTTGCTTCTCTTCCAAGTCTTGAAGAGTTGCATCAAGCCGCTTCCTGGAATACAAAAACACACTCTTAATCAACAAAAGATGGAATGCACTAGAATATGAACAATAACAAAAGGTATGAACAACCGAATGCCAGAGGTAGAGGGTAGTATGTGATTGTTTGCGACATAAGCACCTAAATATATGGACCAAAGACACTAAAAGTGAAAACTAAGAAAACCACACTCTTCCCTAGATCTGCATCCTCTTTATTCATTTATACAAATTGCAACAACAGCCTTTTTTTTCCAGATTGGTGTTGTGATGATGCTACCCTGCACTTTTAATCTCATTTACTAAATCTCTTTCCATCCATCCATTAGGCAAACAGATAGAAAGAAAGATTTAACCTTCATGAGAACTTTTTTAAAGTTGGATCCCATTCAGGAAGTCACTCGTAGAAATCCAGATGACTATGAATTAAATGGGGGAAAAAAATTAAAATCAAAACAAAATGGAAGAAATTTTCCTCATTGTCAATCATTTGCAAATTCAACAAATGGCTTGGAAATTATCATCTCTTGTGATTGCTACATTAAGTCACACCTAGTTCCTTGTCAGGAACGTGTACAGTTAGTGGAACCTCATCTAGTAAACTGAAATGGACTAAATATACCACCAAGATTTATTTCCAGTGCCAATTAATGACTATTTTACATATGTTCATCACAGTCTAAAAAAGTCAGCATCCATTATCAGCTAAAAAACTGTAAAAGCTACAAAAAAATCATTCGCAACCCAACTGACCAGAGTAAAGAAAACGTACAGTTCAGCAGATATATAATCGATTCTCTTGCGAACATTGGCATTGGCTTCTGCCAAGTCCTGCTTCACAAGAACTGGACCAATCAACTTGTAAACATTTGCATCTTCATTTAATAAATCCAACTCCTGCAAATTAGACCAATTAGACACTATTCCGTAGTCACCTGTAACATTGATCAAATCCTTGCAAATACACAGACCTTGAGAACGAGCTCATTCTCGCCGAGCTGAACGGTATACTTTTTCCTCACTTGGTGATTCTTTGCAATATCTGCTATTGATAGTTGTGTCATTTTAGGGTTCTTATCCTTGAAGATATTTAACAGTTGTGTATAAATAGAGTAGGGTTCAGTAAAGGGGGAATCGAGAAGCTTGCCTTTTTGAAGCTTGCTGAGATCGTTGGCTTTGTTCTCGAGATCGCGCTGTAATTCTCGAATCGCCGTTGACGATGCCATTGCTTTTGGCTTTTGCTCGCTGCTGCTTCCGCTTCCGCTTCCGCTTCTGCTTCGCTTCTTTCTTCCTATGCTTCAATTACATTTTTTTTAATTAAAAAATTTTTTTTTCTGTTTAGGCTGGGCCTCTTACTGGGCTTGAACTAAAGCCATGAGTTTGATGAACAAATACGAAAAATTGTTCAATTGCAAAACGCTGCCGCTCAGGCTTTCACTAATTTAAGACGCCACAATATTGGGCCGTTCCTCGACCAAAACAAAAAGTGTACTTTATTGTAACACTTTGTATTCTTTCTACCTCTATCAAACTGTCAAACAGGATATGGAAGGAATTCTGTTGTTAGAGAATTGTTTACTGTTGAGGAATCCAATGCTATTATTAAAATTCCCATTGGACCTTCCTTAGTGCAAGATAAAATTATATGGCACTCTAACAAGGCAGGGCAATTAACTGTTAGATCCGTTTATCAGCTTCTTGTCTTACACAATCAAAATTTAAATTTTACACCTCCTATTCTAAAGGATAATGAGTCGTCTTTCTAGAAGCATCTGTGGAAAATTTCAACCCAACCAAAAATTAGAGTTTTTTTATGGAAAGCAACCAGAAATTCTTTAGTCTCATGTGTTAATTTATTTCGACGCGGTATCATCTCTTCGTCCACTTACCAAATCTGCAACACTGAAGAGGAGTCAGTTAACATATGCTCTTATATTGCCCTCGAGCTAGAGTCATGTGGTTCGGTAACAATTTTGGTTATATTTCACTTGTTTCTCTTTCTCAGTCATTTAAATTGTGGCTCTACAACATTATGATAATTTGCTGTAATCAATGAGATGATGATTTGCTTGCCCATATTGCAGCTTTATGTTGGCAGATTTGGAAGACTAGGAATGGAGCTTATTTTAGATAGGAACATCTTAATCCTCTCTCCACAATTGCTAAAGCAGCAAAATTGGTTTATGAATTTAGAGTGCATCCCTGTGTATCTCCTTCTCCTTCAATTTAAGATCTTGCTATTGAAACCAATTATAACTAGTTACCTCCCCCTCTTGGTTTCTTGAAATTTAACGTGGATGCAACTTTTAATAGTGTGAATCAAATTGCTGCAAGAACTCAAATGGTGATATTGTGGATGGCTTTGCTTGCAGGAGACCATGCTCTTTAGCTTTAGCAGGAGAGACCCTTGCACTTCTTGCAGCTATCGATTCAACTAAGAGCATGAATGCTCAAGTTATTTTTGAAACAAACTATCAAACTTTGTATAAATTTGTGTTTAAGTCTGATTTTGCTTTTTGGGATATTAGCTCTATGTGTTTATTCTATTTCGTTGAGTTTTAATAATCTTCCTTCTTATTCTCTTATATGGGTTGGAAGACTACCAAACCAAGTTGCTGACTGGACAGCTAAGTCTAGCTTTGCCTCTTGTTGTCTAAATAATTGGGTGGTTAATCCACCTCAAGCACTTTGTGATCTATTGTAATTTTGGTTCCGTTGCTTTTGGCTATAATGCATACAATTTGTTAAAAAAAAACACAGAAAATTATTTACTTTCAAATTGAAAAAGCGATTATATTAAAAATATTTCACAATATATTGATTTTAGAACTTGATCGTACAATCACTATAAATTAGCATTTGGGCTACCTCTTATCAATACATTTAGTCATTTAAGTACCCTTCTTTTTAACTAAAAATGTGAAAGCAAATGAAGAGGCTTTGCGTCACGTGCCCCTAAAAGAAGGGAATGTATCCCCGCTCTCTTCTCAATTATTGTCTCCAAAAGAAAGCTCTCAAATCTCAGTTATTAAGAAGGGTTGAAATATCACTTATCTTTATACTTTTTATATAAATTCACCCCTCTAAGTTTCAAATTTTAATTTTTGTGCCATTTAAATTTTGCGAATAATTTATTATATACCTAAATTTATAATTTTTGATATGTTACACATTTTGTTTACAATAATATTAATAATTTTTATGATTTTCACTTTTATATATAAAATATTGACTTGATATATAATCCGTGTGATTTTTAAAATAATAATTTTCATAAATTTTAATTTTTTAATAAGTGTTTAATTGATCTAATAATTTTACAAGTTGAAGTGTTTAATAAAATAATTATTAATTAAATATTTAAATTTATAAAATTAAATAGATTAAATATAATTTTGAAAACTATAGTAATCACATATAAGTAAATATTTTGTATATAAATACTAATATGTCTCACAAAAATTTTTTATAAAGCATATGATGAATTTATGCATTCAATTTTTTATTTTCTAATAAATAAATTCACGAGGCATGAACGTTGTCGAAATGATGTCCATCCGCGGTGCTCAGTGCGCAGTGCCCAGCAGCGACTGCGATTCTCAAAGTACGGGAATTACTTGCCTAACTTTTTCTTCTTTTTTATTTTTGGCCATTTCTATTTTCTTTTTCCGGTTTTAGTTTTTTACACCCGCTTTGTTCTTTATTTTTTACGGAGAGTTTCCCTCCAACATACACTTTTAACCTATCCATTGATTGAACTTTGAATTCTTGAGGATACAATTTCTGATTCGATCCATTATACAGACGGATCCGAATATGATCCACTGCTTGATTTAATTCAGTCTGATCAGTTTGATTTATTTCATTTGCCTCTCTGCTTTTACTCCTAAACTTGTAGGCTACGATAAAAAAAAAGAAACTCCATTATTTGGATACTAAGCTCAATAATATCATATATTTTCATGATTGAATTTAACCCTATAACATTCAAATGTTTGCCTTTTGGCAATCACCCATTTCATACAAGCTTTTTCTTTTTCTTTTTCCCTTTTTTTTGGTTAAAGTATATTTTTTTATACATTAAAAATTTAAACCTTACTTTTTTTTTTTTTTTTTTTTACATTGAAAACATATGCTGATTAAATAACGGTGGTGGGATATTTTCTTCTTCAAATATGTCAAACTGCAAGGAATAACAAAGCAGGCATTTTATTAAATTAATAAAGCAAAGCCAACTTAAGTTAAAAATACTCAAAAATATTTATTTATTTATTTATTTATTTATTATAATAATAGGACGATAGTCCAGGAATCTTAGATAAAAGGCACACACTCTATGCTTCCTTCTCTGCCTCTCCACAAACACAAATTGTTCATCCACACTCACACTCAGAGAGAGAGAGAGAGTGTCCCTATTCCCTAATCAAGAAGTGAAGAACTAAAATGGTTAAAAGCTCATCAAGAAGCAAATGGTTCGCTTCGTCTATCATTCTCTTTGCTCTGCTTGCTACTGCAACACTAGGAGAAGATGGTACGTTTCTTCCTTGTCTCTTTAAAGGCCTTTATATTTCTTCCCATTCTCTCTTAATCTCATATTCGCTTTTCAATTCTGAATAAAACGCACTGTTTTTCCCCTGTTCTTTTTCATTGATATGCTGTGAGTGGGTAATCGTCATTTTTGAGATCTGATTAGTCTCCACGCTTTAGATTCAATGTGGGTTTCCTGGTATATCCGTTAATGTCTCCGTAAAACTAATTTCTGCTAGGATTTGAGATTCATGGATTAAACTGAACTTGAAAAATAAACTTTTAGCTCGTACAGTTTTCAGTTATTGCAATTTGCAACTGAAATAAGACTGCAAATTGCAATTTTCGATTTCAGGATTCCTGTCCAAATTCGGTAACTGTTACCCGAATAGATGCTAATTTTACTAATAGTAGTGTAACTGCGTTCTATCTATAGAAGCTTTAAATTCTTCAAAGCTTTCAGGTTGTTTTAGTATTTTCCAGAACTGCCCCTTTCTTCTTTAGTGAAGCTCGCTGTTTTCGCAGAAAGACGAAGGATTAATTTTTTCCTTCTTGAAAGCTACTGTGCTTGGTAAAGGATAGGATGCCTAATGGTTAATTATTCTTTAAGCTAGATAATTATTTTTATTAGCACCGCTTTAATCTTAATTTGCTATGATTACTGTCTTGGGCCTACAAAAAACTCGAGGCCCACCATTATTAACTTCGGGTTTCTTGCAGGCTTTTTTTACGCTTTATTTCAGCTACCAACCTTTTTCTGGTATTAGTAATTATGCCTTGAGCTTTAAATTATTAAGTTTAGTAAATGGATAAATTGTTTTTTAATCACAATATAAAAACTTTAAACAACAACGTTAAAAAAAAATTGATAAGGGAAGTATTTAATAGTAAAATTAAGTGCAATGTATATAGTTGGGTCCAAGGAGTCGTACATAATGTAATTGTAATGTACATGGGGCAGGGATTGACAAGCTCTAAAATGATCAGATTTCCATCGCCCTAGATTGCGTATCTCGTAGGACAACATGCCTTCGAAAAAAAATATGTAGGACGACACTTTGAGAGTGACTAATGTAAAATGCCTCGAATAATTAGGGAACTAATTAGCAAATTCAATAACCTTAGTTTATGCTCTTCCTTTTCTTTCACTAATTTATTTATTTATTATGAGATTTAAAAAACTAAGCGGAGTTTATGGCGTTGAATTGCAATTAAGAAATTATTAGAATCATTGACCATTGGTACTTACACTAGTGGACCTCTGAGGCATTATAATAAGGTAATAAAAGCCAAAATAAAATACATTCCCGCCAAATATTAGGTATTGTTTACTGTCTTAGCAAAACGACAATGTAGCTTTCCGTAAAATCTTGCTGGTACTTCCCACTTTATCACCATGGTTGATCTTCTCAGTGTACCATCCCAATCTCCAGCTGGATAGCTTCCGTAGAACTCAAAAAGCGGACCGTGAACTTATGGACTTTTTTTTTTCCTTATTCGTTGATCGTTGTTTTAAAAAATAAAAAAGAAAAGGAACAAATAGTCAAAGTAGGGCATTGAAAAGATGGGCCAAAACGGTGCGGTAGGGCCGATGCGCTTAACGCGGCATTTGCTCCAAATTTGGATATTGCGTTTGCGCGTTCACATCACTATCATTATTCTGCCGTTTTGAGATTCCGCGAAGCAAAAATTATAGATGTGTGTTTTTCTTTAGCGTTTTATTTATTAGGAGGGTACATTTCCTATGCATTGGTGGACTAGAGGATTTGCTAGCTCCTCATTTCTTTCTGATTCTATATTTGGTTTTGATTCTTTTTTCCGGTTTGAGGTTCATGAATAGATAAGCTTATCCACAGTAGATTTTCCTTGTATTTTTCTTTTTCCTTCCTTTGTTTTTTCTGCCCTTATTTTAATAAATGGCTGGCTAATTGAAACCCATGTCATTATCATGTTAAAGATCAATAAGATCAACATCAATTATCAAGCAAATATTTGATTATTTAAATCAATCAAATACATCAATTTGCATGCAAATAATGTTCATAAAGTATATTTAAATAGTAATGTGTTAAAAGGACAAGATGATAAAGTAAAATGGCCTACTTCTTAAAAAGTTAAATTAATAATGCAAACTAATAAAAAGATGTTATGAACTTTGGATAGTTTTTCTTAGCATATTACATCCCAATCACAGTAGGCCTAAGGAACAATGATGTGTGCAGTGACTTAGAGAGGGGTCATTTCAACTCTCGATTGTATATGCTATAATGTCGTTTTTTTACTCGCGTGCTGTCCTGGATTTTTGCTACCGTCCACTCACACTCACTGATGTTCGCTATGCCAGTTGGTTGGTGTAACATTTGTGTCTATTGTTTTTCGTCTTCTTGTCCGCTGGGCCAAACGCGACTATTTCGCATCCACAGAAATATGTATATAACTCTCTTCTGAAGCAGGAGGCATAATTCCCTCCACCACGAACAGTGAAACATAGAGATTTTTTACTTCCTCAGTAAATGGGTTTTTTTTTTTAGAAATTTAACTTATATTTTTTACGCTTCCAGGGATTAAGTTGGCTTGCACTCTAACCCTAACCAACGCTTTATTGAATATGCAAAATATCTTTGACAATTAAAGATATCTGCATTGCATGTGTTCCGCCATCTTTGTCTAGATAATTTCTACCCTGTTACTGTGTGCTTCCTACTATTATTTCCACATGGCAACAATTATTTGTCACTAATTTTTTCTTTTCAATTAAGTTATTTTTCATTAGAAATTAATAATGCAAGTGATTGCAGGATTGGTGGTAAACGGTGATTTTGAAACAGCGCCAGCAAACGGTTTCCCGAGTGAGGCAATAGCGGATGGACCCAGCGAAATCCCGAATTGGAAAATAACCAGCAATGTAGAGCTAGTCTCTTCGGGGCAAAAACAGGGTGGGATGCTCCTCATTGTACCTGGTGGAACACACGCAGTAAGATTAGGCAACGACGCAGAGATCAGCCAAGAACTAACGGTTGAGAAAGGATCAATTTACTCGGTGACGTTCAGCGCGGCTCGCACGTGCGCTCAGCTAGAGTCACTAAACGTTTCGGTGCCACCTGCATCACAGACGATAGACTTGCAGACATTGTATAATGTGCAAGGATGGGACCCATACGCATGGGCCTTTGAGGCAGAAGAAGATAAAGTGAGTTTGGTTTTTAGGAATCCGGGCATGGAGGATGACCCCGCTTGCGGACCCATTATTGATGACATTGCAATCAAGAAGCTCTTCGCTCCTGATAAACCCAAAGGTATTACTCCTATGATTTTATATCAAAATCCCAGAATAAACGCAAAAAAGAAAGGGCTGTCTTTTGATTTTGGTGAATTAGTGGGTCCGCAAATATACTTTTTGACCTTTCGATTTGGGGGCGTTGGCATCCAAAGTTTTATGTTTGATTGTGACTGGTCTTTATCATGGAGGAAAATTTTCAGTCTTGACAAGTTACTGATTCGTCAAACCAGTTAGTAGTTCATGGGGCCTATACTATCACCTGATATTAATTTGGATTGTGGACAAACCTAACCATGTTTTTTTTCTTTTAGAAAAAGATGTCAGTGATGCGGGATTAGTCACTAATTTTAAGTTCATATAGCAAATGGTATTTTGCACGGGCGACAAAGCTGATACCCTGACCGTTATGAATATATCAGTACATTTATAACTAGATTTGTGTTTTTTTTTTTTTTTTGTTCCTTCAGATAATGCAGTGCTGAATGGTGACTTTGAGGAAGGTCCATGGATGTTCAGAAACGTTTCATTAGGGGTTCTGCTCCCAACCAATCTTGATGAGGAAACGACTTCCTTACCTGGTTGGATTGTGGAATCGAATAGGGCTGTTCGTTTTATTGACTCCTATCATTTTGCAGTTCCACAAGGCAAACGTGCCATTGAATTGCTCTCAGGTAAAGAAGGTATAATTTCTCAAATGGTTGAAACAGAACCTAACAAGGCATACACCTTGTCATTTGCTTTGGGACATGCTGATGACAAATGCAAGCAGCCATTAGCAGTTATGGCCTTTGCTGGAGATCAAGCCCACAATGTTCACTATACACCTGACTCTAATTCCACTTTTCAAACTGCTGATTTGAATTTCACTGCCAAGGCTGAGAGGACCCGCGTTGCATTCTACAGTATATATTACAATACTAGAACTGATGATATGAGCTCTCTATGTGGGCCGGTGGTGGACGATGTCCGGGTTTGGTTTTCGGGTGCTAGGAGGATTGGGATTGGTGGGGTTGTGCTTGGGCTTTGGTTTTGGGTATTGGTTTTGGTTTAGATGGGTTGGTTTGGCGGTAGGATATAATATGGAGTAAAATATGCGTTTCATGTATGTTATCATAGTATGGTAATAGGTAGCTTGGCATGGGAGTTTTCGGAAGTTGAAATTCCCGAAGTTTGTTTCATCTTGTGAGCTTTACTTGAGAGTTTTGCTATTAGAAATGAGAATGTTTCTATTATCTTTCTATGTCCATTTATCTTTTACATACACTTAACTAACTAATTAGCTGGTTAATCTGCCACCATTATATGTCTATTATGGATTTATTATTTAGTTGAGTTGAGATTCTTAAGAAACTATGTCAAATAATTATAGTTAAATTTGCCATAATACTAAGTCTATCTTATGGAAAGATAAAAGGCTTGCCTATAATAAGCTGATTACCAAATAATATAAGTTCTTATCTAAAACACAGAAAGTAAGATTCCACCTAAATCACTTACAAGTTACAAGAGCTAAAATTAGGGAAGATGCCACTAAATTAGGTTAATGCATCAGTGACAAGTGACAATGTTAAATTGATCGCAGCATTATAAGGAAGGAGCTTACCTCTCCTGGAAGTTGAACGGCGTGTCTAAACTGGTTTTTAAGGAGGTGTAAAAGGCATGTCGTTTGAAGTACTTGACATTAAAAAACTTGGAGAAAACGGTGCGTTGAACGGAGGTACGGTTCGCGATGTGAGCGAACGTCAACGGCTGGAATTAGCGCAATCGGCGAAATTTTAAAAATTCACATTATCGACGGAAAACGATTTGACTAGAATGTCCCTCCAAGGTCCATTTCTGTATAAAACGCGGTCTGGGCGAAATGACTAAAGAGAGCAGGAGAAGAAAGGGCGGGAGGGATTTTTGCTCTTCCAAGTTTTTCCCACATTTCTCAATAAAACGCCTTCGTTTCTTCTTCCTCCGAGACTCCTCTGATGGAAGGTGAGGTGGGGCCCAACGCATTTGGCGCCGCTGACGCGGACGCCGATGCCGTCGTTTCAACTGCGGTGACATATCCTCCGCCGCATGATTCTGATTTCACTCCCGTTGGATCTCCCGATGACGCCCTGGCCTTGCCTGAGGTTCACGCTTTGCCGTCTGATGAGGATCACGAGGTCGAGCTCGAGCACGATGACTACGCAGATGCTGAACACGATCGCGATCAATATCAAGATCAAGAGCAGCCGACTGCGCCCACGGATCCAACCGAGGGCCTCAAGCACAGGATAATCAAACAGGCAAGCCCTCTATTTTGTATTCTCCTTTATATTGCTTTCGTTTCTGGTGGAACATTATTAGCTATCTAATTGGACGTAATATTAGTCTGCATATCAATTTAACCTAGATAATGATTTTGGTTACTTGGAAAATGCACCCAAAGTATATAATTAGGGTTTTTTCTTCCTAGTTATGAAAAGGCGATTGATGAATTAAAGGCCATAAATTGGTTTATCATTATTTGATAACTAATTAAAGATGAAACATATGCATGCATTTTTCTATGACTTATTCTTCAACTTATATTAAGAGAACATTTCATAATCAACATAGAGATTCTGAAGTAAGATGGTATTGATCCTCATATTGAAGTTATCTTTTCGTTTTTCAGGTGGAGTACTATTTCAGTGATGAAAATTTGTCCACTGACAAGCATATGATTGGTTTGATGAAGAAAAAGGAAGGGTTTGGTAAGTACTATTTCCTTCCTTCCTTCCTGAACTTATGTATCAGATTTGCTGAGGAATTGATTAGAAGATGCTGTTTAAAGTTTTATGCTCATACATGAGAATACATTAGTACATGATGTTCTTAGCGATTGCTAGTGCACAGCTCAAGGAATCTAAGACAATGGAATGCACTTATCCAAATTTTTGTTTTTTCTGCATAAAATATTCTGTATCCAACATCCTTATGCATGACCAGCCAATAATTTGATAGAGCTTACAATTACAAAACTTACAGCACCTTGTTTTCCTTTCTTATGGACTTTCTTGTCTCCTTTTTTTCTCTTTCATTTTGCTTACAAACCATCTAGCAAATAGACTCCATTCATCTTGAGTAAAGGATTTTCCTTGGGAGAGACAGTACCATACCGAAATTCCCTGGCAACATGCATGTACTGTTTTAGTTTATTTACACTTTAATTTGATTAGCTTGGGAGGATAATTATTTTATTTGTACTTGTGCTTAAGAAACTTCAATGTCTGTTGAGGACTTTGAGGCCACCATTAGGTATTGACTTTTGCCTTCTCACAACATTTATCTACATGGAAGACTTGAAAAGAGGGTCAAATGTCCTGTTCTGTTGTTTGTGTTGCTTTTGTATCTTGTTTATGTTCAGATGTCAAATAGAAGCATTCCATTCTTTTATGTTTTTTGGTTGTAAATTTGTGTTTATTTTATTTTATTTTAATTTTTTGGGTTTAAAGTTATTTAATCATTGCATAAATAATTCATTTGGTCCCCAATAGGAAGTCAAGAATAGAGTTGTCGAAGATGATGAAATAAGACAGGTACTTCTGACAGGTTGCTTGCCCTGGATGTTTTCCTGGTGCAACCAATCTAAGTTGTGCCGAACTTCTGGGGTTGCTCTGAATGATTTTGCACCCATTCCTGATCCATTCTCTATTCATAAATATATCTTTGTTGTTATCTATTAATGCTATTGGCTCACTATAAATGTAATATGGAGGCTGTCTTTTCTAGTGACAGATTTGTACAGATTATCAGAAAGAAAGCATCTCTCTATATTCAATACAGGAATATTTTCTAGCTTCCTTGAGAAGGTTGTTTTGTTCAAAACTTCCCTCTCTATCATTTTAAAGGGCATTATTGATGTTACTGTTGCTATTGATCTTTTTCATTTTGGGTTTTTTTTTTTGTTTATTTAGTTAATTAGTCTCATAAATAATTTTTTAAACAAAACAAATTTAATAACGTAATTTTTTTTTTAAGCTCTTGTCCATTTTCATGATATGATTTGTGCTTTTGGTTCAAAGTATATTTTCATGATCTCTTTATGAATATATTGCACACTTCTTAGCGTATAATTTCACATGAGCTCTTTTCTTGCAGTTCCCATAACAATTATTGCTTCCTTTAGGAAAATGAAGAAACTCACCCAAGACCATTCTTTTATAGTTGCTGCACTTAGGGAGTCTTCCTTTCTTGTAAGTAGCTTTGTAATCTCCTCTCTTGTATCATGATTCCATTGAAACTGGTTTTGTTACCCATACATTACGTTTTCAATCGAAAATGATAAAATAATTTCACTCCTGTAACTCGCTTTATGCAATTCACAGGTTGTGAGTGCAGATGGAAAGAAGGTGAAGCGCCTTCATCCCTTTCCACTCGCTGAGTTTAAGGATCCGAAGGTATTTTATTGAAGGAACTTGATAATTTCTCCCTATATTTTGGACATGTTATGTGCAGAAACTTTTGAACATATAATTTCTGGACCCTAGTTATGCACTGTTCTGGTAGAGAATCTTCCAGAGGATCATTCAGTAAAGAACATTCGGCGAATATTTGGTGAAGCTGGGAAGTATGTCTTTAATCTTTTGTTCTTTTCTTCTTCTATTTAAATCACATTTCTTTTTGGTATGTATCATGCTAAATATAATTTTATAAACTTCCAGGATCAAGCATATATCCATTCGTGATCCTCATGCTATGGAAGAGTCCAAAAAAGGAAGTAAAGCAGATATTCTGATCAGTAGCAAGGTATGGCATTCTCTTTAAGTCTATTAATAAATGTGTACTAGCTGTGTTCTTTATTTTAACAATTGTATGTGACAATCTCATTATCAGGGAAATTTTTGTAAAAGTTCAACAAAATGAACAAGCAGTAAAATATTAATCCAATTTTCAAAATTTTTAATGTAGTTACATGCTCTAGTGGAGTATGACACTGTTGAAGCTGCAGAGAAGGCTGTAAGTATCAACTATTGTAAAGAAACTCCTTGCATGTGGTTTATGATCTCTGCTTATTTTAAGTGGGTGATTTTCTGTAATTGGTTCAGGTAGCTACTTTGAATAATGAACAGGACTGGAGAAATGGATTGAGGGTCAAGCTTATTAAGCGAATGGTGAGAATCATGTTTTGTCTTCTATGCTATCAATGCTGTTGGTAAGAATGGATACTAACGTTAATTATCTGGTGATAGGGTAAGTATGGACAAAGAAGACAGGCCTGGAGGGACCCTGATACTGAAAAGAGCAACACTGGGCGTACATCTAACCAAATGGGAGATGAGGAGAATCATAACTCGATTGAGCACCATGATGAAACACATGATGAAGAGGTAACAGTTACGAGCTTTTCTTTTGAGCCTTCATTTATATCCTCAGACAGAGCCCTTGATTGCTTGCTGCTTGTAATGGTTTTCTGTAAAATCCATCATTTTGAGAAAACTCGTGATTATTCTGTTTATTCATTTCAGGATGGGGAGCATTTATCTAAGGAGAAAAATGGCCACAAAGGTCGTAATAGAGGACGAGCACGGAGGAATAAGTATCGCGCCACCAATGGGCTGGGTAATTAGACAGCTGTTGCTTTTACCTTTGATGTTTTCACTTTTCTTTCTGAATATTGCACCATTCATACTTTTTGTTTTGGTTTTCCCCACAGGTCATGGAGCTACTTCCTCTGCGCATGCCATTGAACCATCAAAGCCACCTCCTGGCCCAAAAATGCCTGATGGAACCAGGGGATTTACAATGGGACGAGGGCGGCCTCCTGTAAGTAATCAATATCAGCAAATAGTATGAGTCACCACATGTAATATCCATTGTATTGTGTGAGATGGAAGTGTGGGTGGGGATGTGTTTCTGGTATTTCATATAGATGTGGTTGATTGGAAGCAAGTGTTTGTACTGCTGGGTTGTAATATCAGTATTGCTGTCTGGTTTTGCATATACTCTCCAATTCAGTAGTACAGACGAATGTTTTGTATTTGTTGTTAGATTTGTATAAAAATGCAATATACTTCGATTAGTGATTTTTTTTTTTTTTTTTAATTCAACACGGGGAGCATATACTTCGGTTAGTGATTTTTCTTTTGAATTTATTATTTGTATAGCAAAATTACTATTATCAATTTTAATGTGAGGAAACGAAATGTTTGTTTTATTACCATGGACTGCAAATGGAAGCGCAGTTATCTGAAGCTACGAACAAATAAAAGCTTCAAGATGGGGGAAACGATCACGTGTCCTGGGACTAGGGGCCCACATATGGCAAATGGTCAGGAAATGTAGCTTCTAGCAAATTTCTGCCGCGCTTTTTAAACAAGGATTTCTGCCGCGCTTGTTTGTTGCCGAAAAGGAATGAGGGAATAAAATGAAGAGACGGTTAAAAATACAAAGGTTCGCGACGTTAGATTTTACTAGCTGGTTATATTATTGCGGAAACGACTGCCAAATAGGCAAATATTATTATTTCCTTTTGGCGTTGTAACCGAGTCATATAAGACTTTTGAAGTTATTCCTTCGCTAAGTGTTTCTTTTTTGTCATCTGCTGAATTAAGTGTGTCGTACTAATCGATTCAAGAGAATATAAATTACGAATAGAAATTAATATATATAAAAAGCAGACATGTCTTCCTTTAGTGCTTTGATGTAAGATTCTAAATAAGTGATATGTGTAATTTTTATAATTGTTTGGGTTTATATTTATAATTTTAGCCACTGTATAGTTATTAGAAGGGTTAATTTAGGGATTTTATAAAAATATTTAAAAAAATAAAAAGAATTATTGAAAATGGATGGAACAGCCGGCTCCAACCGACTCTGGTAGGGTTCTTGGAACCACCAATTCCGGTTCTGGTTTGAACTGGTTCTGATTCCTCACAATTTTGATTTCGATTCCCACCGGTTTCAAATCGACGGTTTCGATTCCAAAAATAGTAATATGACCACCCCTAAATTGAAGTGGTAATTATTGGGCATATACAAAGAGTAAAATTGACAAAAATATCTATTATTCCTTAAAATTACAAATGTGGTAAATGTTTTAAAACAATTTATTTTTTTAAACGTGATAAATATTATGAAACGGAGATAATAATTTTAAGCTAAATACGGTGAGTACAGTAATTGCTTTATTATAAAGTTAAAAATAATCCTTTCATAAGTCCCTTAAGTAATGTCTTATTATTTAAATTCAATTGAATTTCAACTTTATTGAAATGAATTAATTAATTAAATTCAAATATTTTAGCAAGGCAAGAGATCATGGCCACATTATTGCCTTGATATTGCACCTAACCTTGCTTACTATGGACAATTGCTCCGAGTCCTCGGGGTGCAGCATAGCGCCACCTAATCCAACACGTACACGTTAAGGTTCTTGAAAGAAACAAGCGTGCGGAGACGCCAAAGCGAAACAGATTGACAATACGGAACCATCTTCGTTTTTCTTTTCCCTTTCCCTCGTCGGCATACATCCTCTTGAACTGTATATGCGATGTAGACTTTTATTAAAAAGTACATAAATTCTGTGTGGTGACTGTTTTCTCTCATCAACCTTCGTTTCGATTTCCTCAACTTCGCATTTTCCTTTCTTTTTTTCCTTTTCATTTTCTTCTTTATTTCGTGTTGGTAGTCATGCGATCTCTGTACCATCTCTCTCGTTCATGCCTCTTTCCACCTCGACAGAGCTTCTCTCTTCCCACAGCAAATTCAATTTGCGGTGCCGAGGTATATTGGTTTACACTCTTATCATGACTGTTGTTGAATTAACGAAGGCGCGATTTAAGGAAATATGGAGCCGATCTGGCCGAAACAGTGACTAGCGCAAATCTGATTATAGAAAAATAACATGTAGATATATGCTAATTGCTTTCCAATCATAACAGTTTGGTTTGCTTGTCGATTGTTTTATGTGTTTTTTCCTCTTATTTTATGCAGTTGAATGTATCAAATGTGAGAAAACGCATTTCATTGCAACATAGGAATGTTCGTGTTAGGGCCTTTGATGAGGTAAATTTGTGCTTTTTGAATTTCAATGTTACCTCCAGTTATCAATTTTGAGGTCCATTTGAAGGGGAATATATATATATATATATATATATATACACACACATATATGACTTTGTTCATTTTCTCCTGATTTGATTCTCATTGTTATAGTTTTGTGTTTTATAGGATTCGTTTAGCATATCCTCACTGGACAACTTCGATGACAATGATGGTTCAGCTGGGTACTTAATATTATCCAGTGATGGGGAAGACAATGATGGAGATTTTGTCTTAAATCCAGTGAGTGATATTGATTTGCCTTCTGCTAGAGTATGGAGTAATGATGCTCTCACAGTTACAGCTCACAGGCTTGCAATGGTTTCACAGGGGCGCAGAAGACATAGGCACGTGCATGATTGTAATCAATACAACTCAGTTGTCATTGCTTGTAGAAAGTTCTATTTCTCTCTCCTGATTGTGATGAATTCTATTTCATGATGATTTTTTCTTTTCTGGGCTTACTGTTGCTTCATTGTTATGCAAGATAAAATTAGTAATACTTGAATAAAAGAATATAGAGAACTAAATAAAATGATGAAAAGAATATCAATGACCTATCTAGTTAAGAGCTCCATCTTTGGTGACAGGACACATGAAAGGTTGATAAGCATTGAAATTATGCTTCAGCACTTGTAGACAATGTTTTGATGTAGAAAAAACAAGTCAACAAATGGAATCTATTTTTTTCTGGCGATAACTTTTTTGTTAGTTTCCCTGGTTTGATGGGTATTTTTTAATCTTAATACAGGACCGGACTTGGGATTCTAAATACTTTGGGATTAATTGGCTTTCTTATGGTACTACTTTTATTTGTTGATTGGTGTGCATGGAAGATTGTCAGACTACCCCTTCCTCCATTTTACTTATCCCGGCCCTTTTTGATGTCAACAACTTTATCTTCCATTGCTGGTTATCTTTGTGTTCCATTTCTCAGTGCTTTGAAGATTCAACAAATTATTAGGAAAGGTCCAGTTAGGCACCCTAATAAAAGGGCAATTCCCACAATGGGTGGTTTATTTTTTATACCAATTGGCGTAGGTGTTGCAAAATTTATAGCTGGTTTTTCTTCCATTGAAGTTTCTGGAGCGGCAGTGGCAACGCTAGCATTTGCTGCCATTGGTCTACTAGATGACATTTTAAGTCTCTCGAAGAATCACAACAGTGGTCTATCTGCATGGGTAAAATTATTCTTGGAGGTAAGATTATTTTTTAGATTGCTTCTTCCAATATATTTTAAAATTTATTGTTAACAAGCTTGCTAGTGATACTTGTCTATGTTTCTACAGATAGCTGTTGGGACCTGGTTTGCTTTTTGGTTGGATACCACAAGTATATCATCACCCTACAGCATGTATACATTCTTGTAACTAATATGATCAACATTTATCTGACGGTAACTCACATATCTATTCTTGTGATGAACAGTTTACAAGGGGGTGCTAATTTTTTATGATTTCTTTGTGAATAATCATCATTGTACTAATAGAAGTATTTATCAATTTTGATCGAAATTTCCTAATGTGTTAACCCCACCCAAAAATGATCCCTCGATCCCTGTGGGGCAACAAATTAACTAGGCAAGGGAAGCTTCTTACTTTCTTAGAGTTTGAGAGTTGTGTCTTTTACTCTGTTTTACCTGTTTTTAGCTTATTATAGAGTTTTGAACACTGTGGAAATTTAAGATAATGAAAAAATTACAAGTATGAATAACAGATTAATTGACATCAAACAGGCTTCAAGAATAAACTTCGGCTTTCTTGTCAGTGCTGGAAATTTATAGTTACATGTTCAAATTAAGGTTTTGTTAGTTTTCTGCCACATTCTTACCAGTCACCACCTTTATGCTGGCACTATATTCTGTTGAAGGAACCATATAAGTTTGGTGGTGACCATGCATGCTTCTTGATTAATTAATTTGCAAAACAATAATAAGTTATTGCTGAAACTCTTTATTGCTGTATGGTTATTTATGCCACTGTTGCTTTTCCTCATCCACTTGTTTCTTTGCAAAATGCAGGAAAACATTAGTTCCTCTACCTGCACCAGTGGGTCTTGTATGCCTTGGAAAATGTTATTTACTGTTGACTTCTCTTTGTTTCGTTTCCATGGGGAGTGGCATCGACTTAACAGATGGTCTCGATGGACTAGCTGGTGGGACTGCTGCATTGGCCTTTATAGGAATGTCAGTAGCAGTGCTACCAATATGTTCAGGTTATCTTAATTCACATTTCACACTTGGATTGCACCTTTACCCTTGAGCCCATACAAGATGTTGATAATCAATTTTATATGTGGCTTAAGATGTTTATCGAATGTAAATATAGTGTTTTTTTCTACTTGCTGGTTCATTATATAGATATGTATAATTTGCTCTTCCAAATATTGCATGCAATTATTACTTTGTGAAAGCAGTGATGATTTAAGATACAAGCCTTTTCTGGATGCTTCTTTTGCACTAACATACATTTGACCTTCTAAACCAGAACTTGCTATTTTTGGGGCATCAATGGCAGGAGCTTGTGTTGGTTTTCTGTTGCACAACCGGTACAAGGCATCTGTATTTATGGGAGATACAGGATCCTTGGCATTAGGTGCAGCTTTAGCTGCAATGGCTGCTTGTACTGGAATGTTCCTTCCATTATGTATTTCATCCGGGATCATTGTTCTGGAAGCATCTTCAGTTATTATGCAGGTATATTAAGTTGACAATGCTGTATCTCATTGTTTCCCAATTACAAAGTTTTCCATTTTTCATCTGAACATTTATTTGGAATTCATCTGCTCTTTTGAAACTGCTGTGTTTTCTTTCGCTTCTTTTGCCCTCTCTCTTTTCAATGAATGATTTCCTGCTTTTTCCAATTAGAGATGTAGTCCCTGCCTGTTCTTTGCTATTGCTTATCCCTGCTGCCTGCTCATCGTGTTCTATAATGATACAATCCTTGACTTCTACTCATCATTCCGTAACATATTTTTGCCTCTCCTATCTGTTCTTTGCTATTGAAATCTAGTAATGTTTATGTGAAGTTTCTAGTTGACAATTTGATTGGGAAACTATAAGAATCAAACAGAAAAGTGATGTTGGTATACATTTTAGGTGGATTTACGTCTGATTGCCATTAAATGAACAGAAGTTTGATACAATTTTAATGGAGAAAAACAATCACTCCTGATGCATTTTACTTCGTTGACATCGTTGAACGCTTTTCAATAAAATCATATAAGGAGAGGCGAATTACATTAAATTATGTTGTAACAGTGATGTTCTTTTGAAAACAATTAAATAGACATTTCAGCATATTATATGATAATTTTCTACTTGCACGGCGTTGATACAACCTAGACATGCGGTCAAGTTGTCACGTTGGATGCTGCTAGTGGAACTTCCATGCTAAACACTGCTTATGTTCCAGGTAGGATATTTCAGGGCAAGCAAATGCTTGTTGGGAGCTGGCCGCCGGTTGTTCCTGATGGCACCGTTTCATCATCATCTTGAATTATGTGGGTTCAAGGAACCAATCATTGTTGCTGGTGCATATGTTGTGTCATGCCTGTTAGCTGTAATTGCTGCGTATGTTGGTCTAATATCAGCGTAGCTTCAGAAAGCATTTTTGCTCTATAGACTATTATTATTATTTTTTTTTTTTTCACCCCGGTAGTTAATTCGTTGTATTTACTTTAGGATTTCTTGATTTAGTTTTGAAACTTCAATGTTGTATCATTTGGCAAATGGGAATTATTATTTATTTCTTGTACCGAATTTGAGTTCAGGGAATTAACTTCTACTTGCCTTGGATAAATTTTGGTTTAAGGTTATAAATCCATCATCGATTTATGAATTTTAGGGAAGAGACCCTCATTTGAGTACAATTAAACTACAATCATAGAAATGTTTGTTAATCTTTAAAGCTACATAATCTCTCATTTCGTATGATCGTTGTCAATTATTAATTTATTTTTAAAAAATAGTCTTTAAAATTTATTAACAACAACAAAAAAATTATTTATAAAATTATCATTCCAAGAAAAATAGTCTAATTTTATTGATGCTAGTTAACAAATGATTTAAGCAATATTCTAAGAATTGGATTGGTTAACGAAGAGATGGAGGTAAGAGTTTATATAAGGATCGATTGAAATTTTATATGTAATATTTTGAAATACTACAAGTAAAATATAGAAATTTATAAATATTAAATAAATTTTACAAATGGATTTATAAACACTAAATAACTTTTAAAACATAATATAAATCTTTTTACCTTAAATATATAAGGATAAATTTATGTGTTTAATTGTTAAAATTTACCATATATTAGGACTTTAATACTACTATTTTCTATTTGATTCTACAATAACATAAGAAAGATATACTATAATAATAAATATAAAATATAATAAATAAATAAATGATTGATAAAAAGAGCATCTTGGGAACCATGACGTCAAAATTTTGAAATTAACTAATGAGCAGTCGAAGAGGTATAATTTTTGTTCCTTTCTGTTTTTTCCTTTAATTTTCTCTCCAATAAAAATTATCAAAATTCTTCAAATTTTATTAATGGTAATTTGCTGATTTAATTGATCATGCATAGGAAAACATGCATACAAATAAGATGTTTTCAGAGAATAGTCTGTACAATGTAATGGAATTATATGATTTTATTTGAATCGAATTGTAATATATACTAATTTGGTTTACCAATTTAAATCAATTTTTATCTAATTTATTAATCATTTAATTTAAGTATTCAATCCGATCCAAACTATGGGTTAATTTTCGATTGAATCAAATGAATCAGCCAGTTCAATCCGGTTCTCAAAACCATATAGATTATCAGGGAAATTATCTCCAAGAAAAAAAAAAAGGAGATATCAATTCTGCGCCTCTCTATTGCCATATAAGAGGAAGGAGTTATTGAAAACAAAAGTGTGAGAAAATAAGAGGAGCCCTTCAAGGGCCGCCAGAGGAATATAACTAATTTGAGGGGCCAATCTAAATAATTTCAAGGAGTCACGAGGCATAAATACAAATCCAAAATTTCACACTCTCACATGGTAAAACCCTAATCCGCTTCTCTCATATAATGGTAGCCGATACATAACTTCTTGCTGCTCTTTAGGGTTTTCGCGCTTCATAACACAGCCACCACTAAACCCTTCTTTTCTCTATCTCCATCTCAATCTCATCTCGTCGCAGCCATGGTAAGCAACTCTTCTCTGCTTCACTCCGCTTGGTTTCTTTAAATGTCCCAATTGATCTCTTTGCTTCGTTTTTGGTTGTCACATTGTCGTGAGGAACCCTAAAATTCATGATGAGATCTAGAACTTTGCTCTGCTTTTGCTGATTAGCTATTAGTTTATGAGTCTTCACGTTCAGTAGAAACAAAGACGATTAGCTTTGTTCGGCTGTAGTATATTTGGAGCGTAATCGACTTAAATTGTTCATTCGGGAGTCCGATTATATTAACTTATCACAAACTGTGGTTTCACCGATAACTCTGTTTTTTAAAAACAAAAAATAAAAAATAAAGAAACGTGTATTTAAATGGACTCCGTTCGTGGAGGAGCAAATAAAAAATTCAAAATGATGCACTCTTCGATTCGTTTATAGTCTCTAAATGAATCAAGGAGTGGGGTTTGGAAGCATTTCTTGGGCAGCAGAGTCGCCGTGTTATTTGAATTTGTCAACGTTTCAGTGGTGTTTGTAGATTGAATTTGTTTCGGAGGTTGATACCCCTGATCCTTTTTTTAGTATTTTAGTGTTAAACCTATTAGAGGAAATTTTGTTAGGCTCATGTGCGTGGTCCAATTTTGCAACGAATTATCACACTAATGCTGAATGTCCATTCAATCTAATCTTATTTTTGTAAAATGCATGAGATTCTTTGTTATCTGCATTTGTTGTTTTAACTTTTTATGCATGGTCTGAGTGGTTTTGTAGTCCAAAAAAAAGGCTAGAGAGCCAAAGGAAGAAAATGTGACACTTGGACCTGCTGTCAGGGAGGGTGAGCATGTTTTTGGAGTTGCCCACATCTTTGCATCATTCAATGATACGTTCATTGTGAGTATTTGGAGTTCTGTTACTTTAACAGGCAGTATTTCTTGATGTTCAGCTGTAATTTAATTTCTCTCTTTGAACTGTAGCACGTGACTGATCTTTCTGGAAGGGAAACCCTAGTTCGTATTACTGGTAAAGTTTAGCTTTCTTTTGTTACAACTTTTTGGCACAGTAATTTTTGCTGTTTTTGCTTTATGTATCATTGATGTCTGTGAAATTTGTATTTGAATTTTAATTCTGCAATAGCTCATTATAACTTTTAGTTGACATCATATACTCTGATTTTGTGCTGTTTGACTCTCGATCATCTCTTCTAAAACAGGTGGGATGAAGGTGAAAGCTGACAGAGATGAGTCTTCCCCATATGCTGCCATGCTTGCAGCTCAGGATGTTGCACAGAGATGCAAGGTTTTGATCTTATTTACAAATTAGTACTCATCTCTTGATCTGATTTGGAATTTAGAATGGGTCATGTATATTTGTGGTTTTGAGTGCCTTAGTCAAAGGTCACTCGGCTGCTGAATATGGCATGAACAAAGCACTGTGTGACCTTCAAGGAAAAGCATTTATCCAGTGTAGTCTTATACTGACCAACCAAGTGTTAGTAGTAAATGAATATATTTGTGCACCATTCCTAGAATGTTCTTCCAGATGCGAAAGCATAAGGCCATTCTCTATTTTTTTTCATTTCAGTGTATTGGTTTGCAATTAAGTTTTCCAAATCTTCCCAACCCCAAAGTAATGTTTTCTATTCACTGGAAAAATGCTTGACTGATTTTAATCCTTATGATGCAGGAACTTGGTGTTGGTGCTCTTCATGTTAAGCTCCGTGCTACTGGAGGGAACAAAACAAAAACACCTGGCCCTGGTGCACAGTCAGCCTTGCGTGCCCTTGCTAGATCTGGGATGAAAATTGGTCGTATAGGTAAAGCTCTTTATTCTTTGCTTTAGTGGTATGGCATAAGAATTTTTAGTTATGCATACAGTTGGTCTGTTTGTTTAATTTTTTATCATACAAATGATTGGCGTGCAGATGTTCCCTAGTTCCATTTTAATATATGAATGCAGATTTGCTTTAGAAATTTGAAATAATATTGATGCCCATTATTAATCAGGCCAAAATTCTCTAATGCTATTCTTAGGCTCCAACTGTTTGTCATTGTCCATGGCATGTGTGGATGGTTGGACTGTTCAGAATCGGTTGCATTGGTTTTTAATAAGGTTTCCGATCTCATTTATTAGCTATTTTGTATATTTCCTATCATGGTCAATCCGTACACATTTGCTAATAAATGAGGTTGGAAAGCCTACGGCAACAAATTAGAGTCTCTGATGCGCTTTGTTAGTAGCGTTTTTAGTGCTGTACATTGCCAATATGAATGTGGGTGCTGAGATTTTGGCATGGCTTCCAATATAATTAAGGCTTATGCATTCAGATGTTCCTACATTTTGTTTTTAACTTGTGAATGAAAATTATAGGATCTATGTGAATGATATGCGGGAAGTAAGAAATTTTTGCTTTGTCTATGCTCATAATAATTTTTTGTTCCTGTAAAATATTGATGTTAATTTCCTCTATTGATATGTAATTTCAGAGGACGTGACACCAATTCCAACCGACAGCACTCGCAGAAAGAGTGGTAGAAGAGGGAGAAGGCTGTGAGCTTGTTTCCTTAGTGTCGAGGATCTTGTTGGAATTATCTGGAATGGATATTATATTGATCTCAGCTAAAGTCAGTCATATTTTCTGTTTTGGAAACTAAAACGTTAGCTTTTATCATTTGTTATTCAATACCTTGAATTTTTGGTTTATGGCATTTAAGTTTATATACTAAATTAGTTTATTTGGTTAGAAAAATATTTATTATTTATTATTTGGTCGTTTTTTAATTATATTTGATTTAGATGAAATATATAATTACTTTTTTAATCATATTTAATTTAGCAAATAATTTATTTTTTGATAAAAATCGGATAATCTGTACTTTTTTTTTTTTACAAATTTAAGTGGTAATTTATATAAAAGGTTAACTTTTGAACAAATGTTGTATTTAAGTTCCGTGGACAAATTAAATCTTATTCTTTTTAATGCTTAAAAATTTGGTGGATACATTAAATTATTCAATAATTTTGTTTAGAGGCAGAAAATTTAAGAAATGAGTCAAGTGATATAAATGGACTAACGAAAAAAAAAAACCCGAAACTGATTATAATATAAAGTTAGATAATTGAAAATGAATTAAAATCTTTAATTCAGAAATAAAGCTAATTAATATAAATATATATTTTTAATTCAATGGATCCAACATAAAAACAATAATAAAGCGATATCAAACATTGATTGATTGTAACAATTACTTTTTGGCTTCCTGCTCCTCCTCCAGCTCAAAAGCTGAAACAGGAAAAGTCCTCGATATCCCTGTCGGATTACCAAACGTTATTTTCGTTAAATCCCCCGAATCGATATAAATATCGGAGATGGTAACCCAAAGCAGAAACTCCTTGCTCTTCACTCCCGTGACCCGCCGCATCTGCCGATCCTTCACGATCGCCGTCACCTCTGTATCATAAGACACGTTACGCCCGATTGCACGAAATTTGTGCTCTTTTCTCTTCTTCTGTTTGAGCCACACGAATCCAGTGGTCCGGTTATATCCGACTTCAACGATGTCGTCGAGTGGCAAGAGACCTTTAGGTAGGCCGAGCTCTTCGAGGACCTGGATTGATTTCTGTTTGCAAAGGGACACTTCGTTGTAGATCTCGGCTTCTTCTCTGTGTTTTGCAATCTGTTGCGCCATTTGTGGATTTGGATGATTTTGAAATGGATAAAAAGGAAGTTAGGCTGTGAGTAATTGGTGTAAATTGTGGAAGGAAGATGGAGAATATATAAGGAGTGACCGTTGAAATGACAGTAATGGACTTGGGTTGTGACTTTCAAGACTTGGTTTACAAAATTTGCTTCTGGACTAAGCTAAACTAAAAAAGTACTCATCACACATTTCCTTCAATAGTTCATATTTTAATTCAAAAGAAAGTAAATATTATTTCTCTGGATATTTAAATTATTCCCTTATCATGCTTATTTCTTTCTTTAAAAGGAGGATTCAATTTTTTAATTCTCTAATATTACTATATTTGATATTAAAATTTAAAAGTAACGTCTAATATTAATATAGATAAGTATAAGTTAAAAATATAAGTAAATTTTTTTAATACGTAACAGTCCTAATAGACCCCAATAATATATAAGAGTCATCTCTTTTGAATAATATTCACAAACTTGATATAATTTTTATACCTAATTGAGTTTTCTTTTTTTTTTTTTTTCCGGTACAGAGGGAGTAATTTACAATTTAGCGATATATATGAAAACTTGTAATAGCTCGAACACAAGAATCCATGTCAAGATAATTAATCTAATGAAATAATTAATTATAACAAAGCGTCTAATGATATTTAAGTAAGGCAGAGTGTAGGAGGAGAAGTTCTAAATCTTGATTTATGGGTAATTTGTTGCGAAAATGGGTTGCAAATGATATAACCAGTGATTTATCTTTTAAATTTTGAATAGTTTTTTTGAAGTTGTGTTGCATCATTTTGTACTCAAATATAATTTAATTTATATATAAGTTTTTTTTATAAATTATTATATTAAGAATTATTTATATTACTAAATATCTGAAAGTATTTATAAAATAAAACAATATTTTTTAAAAAATTGTTTTATTTTATAAAATAATAGAATAAAAAAATTCAATAATTAAATGTTTTATTAAAAAATAACATATTTATAATAATATAATATTACTATAATTTGACAACTTCTATATAAGTTATTTATTATAAAAAAAAAAATAAATGGATTTACTATTACTTTGCACTCTGTGAAGGAAGAGTGACACTACTTGATCGATAATTTGCTGTATAAAGACACAATATATTGTTTATTGTAAATATATATGGACAATTGATCCTTTTCTTTAGAGTTATGAATTACAAATTGATTTTTCTATATTTGATTGGAACGTTTTTCTATTACCTTATAAAAATTTTAATTTTTTTTAATCAATATGTTAATTTACTATATTAGATTGTTATATTTCTTAATTAATTTTGTGATAAATTTAGTATTTTTCAATAAGGTTACAAATTAAAGAGGGATGACGGTGAACTTGAAACCTAAAGAATCATTGTTTTGGATGTTAGGTCATATATTGATTGGCTTATATGATAAAAAAAAAAAAGTTTAATTCGTCATTTTCAACCCGAAATGTCTCATTTTTAAATTTCATATTAGATGCATGATAGACATGATCATAGTTTTTGAATCGCATATTCTAATTATAAAAAAAGATAAAACCAAATAGTATTATCATGTATTATATAATATATAATACAATTTCTTATTTTATACATTAAAATTTAGATTTTAAATAAAAAATTAATATGACCAATTAAAATTAAATTATTTGTATTTTTTCAACCAATCAAATTAAAATACATAAATTCAATATGGGTATTTATAACGAGTCTAATATTCTTGGACGAGTCCCAATTTTATATATTGCTTTTTACAATTATAAAGTGATAAATTTAATCTTCAATTAGCATCAAATTAATTATAAAAAATCCCATGGCTCATCGAATAAGAGGCCAAGTGTTTAATTTTTATAAATGGCGAAAAGAATGCTGAGAGCAGTTCTTCTTTAAAAGCCTAACAGAGTGCAAGCAGAATAACACATTTCACAGTAGAGAGAGAAAGAGTTGGAATCAATTAATTGTTGCTGAGAAGATAATGAATGGAGACATTTTCACAAGCTTTTTATGAAGCAGCTAAAGTTAAAGCTCATCTAATAATCAATGGCTTCAACTTCAAGCCAGTACCATTACACTGTATGCATATTCCTTTTTGTGTGAAAAATAACCAACTCAACCCTTGCCAAATACCAAACAATACAAATCATTAAAAATCTCAAACTCTAACTAAAAGTAAAAGGAACATGTCCTGCCAACCTGTTATTGTTTGTCAGCTTTTCCTTGTGAATGTTTGTTAGTCAGCTTTCTTTTTTACTCTTTTCCTTTTTGTTTCTATGCTAATAATCTAATTAAAAAAAAAAAAAAAAAAAATCAATTATGGGATTCACCCCACATTTCAAATAGATACTTCTGACACTTACCACAGCAACTACTGCTATTAACAAACAAATCTTGGACTCTTCTACTTCTTTCAAATCTTGATCTTTCATTAACACCATTGCTTGCTTCTTTCTTGAGGTTGTGTCTGTACTCTAAAACCACTTGCTCAAACACCTCTACTTCAAACATGTTCAACTTCAGTTTTGGGTTCATATGATCTCTAATATATGCAAAAGCCAATTGATCTCTTGGATTAAATGCTTCCAACTCATTGAACACAAGGCATGAGAATAGGTTACTCTTCACTCCATGTTTCCTTAATATCAATGCACTATCTGGCACATCTGACAGTAGTGTAATACAAACAAAAGAAAACGACATATCAAGTTTTGTATCGATCAAAGAATTATAAATAATGAGCAAAGACAGATCACCTGTCACACTTATATATATGAACTATGAATAACCCAATTAACAAAATGAGCTTTTGCTTCTGCATGTTAAATATCCAACTCTATTTTTTTGCTACTATCCATAAGCCCATAATGCATCTTTGGGTCCACACTAATTGTACAATATAAAAGTTAATGCAGGATGTCTTGTAAACTAAGTATATTGGTAATAATACAAGTTGAGATGTTGAAGGATTTTCTAAAAAATCATAATTTCAAAAACAATTATACTCATTGTTTCAGTAAAGTTTCTTTCTTTTCTCCTCCTGATTACAATTCAACCACTATCTTTATGTAACTTTAGCAACACTAAACAGACAAATCCAGAAGGATTTGCTTTAAAGAAGCAAGCAAGTCATTATTTACCCTCTTGTTTAATTAATTAAGCACAATTATACAATTAGTAACACCTACCTCTAAACCACCCTACCTAGAGAAGAAAAAACAGAGATTCAAAATTTCCACATCCAAATTTAATCTATGAAGGTTTACTAAAAGATTATATTATAAATAATTAAAATTACCTGAGGGATAGGGGAGCTTAAGGGGTGTCCAAGGCTTCAATCCATTCTCACAATAAGTCTCCATTTGTATTCTCAAACCATCAACATCTCTCCATTTTCTCCACCTAGCAGTTGCCAATGCCTCTTCCATTGTATGTATAAAGAATGGATGTTTTGATATGGCCATGTCCACTTTCTCTGCAACTACCAATGTATGTATCAACAATATTGGATCCACCATTAGTTGCAACTTGGCGTCTATCCAAATACTAAATTTTGAGTTAGGAAATAGCCTATGAACTAAATATTTAGGTATTACTCCATTCATGGCTGGATTTTCATATAAATATTTGCTTGAAACTTTAATAATTCTCCACACTCCAATATTTATTTCATGAGATTGTTTTGATATTAGATGGTGATTTTGTAGTTCTTGTAGGGTTGTATCATCCACAAACATGAAGAAACAAACATTCTCTAAGGTTTTGGATGCAAGGCCTTTTGGTTGCCTTATTTTGTCGTGGTCATTGAAGATTGCTGACACCACAACAATTCCATCACAGTTCTCCATTGCCTTTTGATCTGCATTATACACACAAGATGTCAATTGAAATCTGAATTTCAATAAGAAGAAGAAAGAAAGTCAAAGAATCAGAATCTCTTTTTAATCCTTAAAGAAAACAGGGAAAAAGTAATTAGAAAAGAAATGAAATAAATTCTTAAGAATTTGAACAAGAACTTCAAGACTGACCAGAAATACTGATTGGAAACTTCTTGAAAAACCCGCATGGAATCTCCAAACTATCGTTCAAACGATTAAAATAAGACATCCTCTTCTGGGTATTGAAATTCCCACCAAAACTCACTCTTTTTCCTTCTATATATCTCAAGCCATTTGAAGACACAGATGAATTCTTACACAATTCCCGTATCTCCTTCAATGCCAACCAATAATCTAGAAAAAAAAAAACTAATCCGTTAGTTAGAAATGCAAAAACGAAATAGCAGAACCCATAATTCAAAAAAGAGGAAAACAGAACACGGTACCAGAGAAAAAAACAGGGGAGGAGCAAGAAGAGCGATGGGTGGGGATAGCGTACTTGTGTTCTCCATAGGTCGAAGGGTAAGAGAAAAGAGGGACCTGAATAGGTTCGAAAGGAGATGATCTGAAGAGGCATTTGGTTGGATTGAGAGAAGCATAGAGAGCTAAAAACAGAGTGGCGAAAAAGTATAACAGGGAAAAACAGAGGAGTTTTGATTGGAAGATGAGAGGAGTGGACAACTTTGCGTTTCCCATAAACTCGTTTCCGTGGGTTTTCTCGCCTATATGTTAGTTTCTTGATTTCAACTCTAGGGGAGGTATACTGTGTGCATGAGTTTATTGTAAGTAATCATGCTCTTTCCAAAATTTTAACATTTCCTTGATCACAAACTTATCATTTACATATTAGTATTAATTAAGAAAATTATAAAATCCTGATTTATATTTATATTAGCTCCTCATAAATTTTATTTTCAAAACTAATATTTAAGTTTATCTCCACCCTTGATTTTATGATAACATGATCCAAAATGTGATATAATGATATGATGAATTAATTATTTGCTAATATATATTGTGTCGGAATATGTCATCTATGTGCATAATTTGAATGGTAGCGGAACAGCTTGGCAGTTTCTAAGCTTTGTGGTTGTTGAATGTGTAGAAGGTTGTGAAATGATCCAAAGATCATTTAACGTGGTTGTTGAAATTTGTACTATTACTATTTAATTATATTTATTAAAACAATATTTAACGTGCTAGGAATGATAATGATATAATGATCATATCTTACTTAATCGATTATGAGTGTATTGAAATACTCAGGTGGAGTGCAAAACCTCCTTAATTGATATATGTCTATAAATTTATTGAATTTCATATTCATCAATTCAAAGAATTATGACTTAACTTATTTTTTTTAATTCAATACGTGTAAAGACAACAAGAGAATAATAACTAACAGGGCACAAATTTTATATAAAAGATTCATTCTATTCCTAGATATAGTAAACAAAAATAAGTCTTATGTTTCAGCAAATGATCCCCAGCTCAATGGCTTGGGGGCATCAAGAGATCCCCAGCTTTGCACCCGTTGTAGTGGGTTGTACTGCCTTTAATAGGTGGCTTTCTTCATTGTACATAATATGGAATTGTATAAGTCATACATATTGCTTGCCTTTAATTGCTACTCTTTGATCTTTGAGTACTGTGAGCTTTGGAGATATCTTCTTTGAGCACCTTCACAATCTTATCGAATTCATTGAAATTGGGAATGTCTTTCTGAAACTGCTCATCTACAGTACATGGTGGAGACTGGAATATTTGGAGATGTGATCTGACTTCTGTAAATTCTTCCCAATATTTTGAGGCTTCTTCTTTGGGATAGTCTAACATTATATAAATGATTGCCTATATAATTAAGGAGAATAGTTTAATTAATTACTTGACCAGACAGTGCAAGTAATCCAAGAAGTGTTCACCTTATATAGAGGTCTTCGGGCATCAGAAATTTCTTCATGATCACGAAGGCATTCACAGTTCAAAGCCTTCTTGTAATCTCCCTATACAAATGCATCAAAAGAAAATTAATTACACAAATCTACACATAAGTGGGATTGATATTCATGAGGTATTAATTATCATACCTTGTAGATTAGCATTTCAACCAGCAACATTTCAATCTCATAAGCTTCATGAGGTTTATTTCCCTTTTTTGCCTTTTCAACCGCTCCTTCAAGCATTTCAACTGCTTCTGCTTCCTTTCCGCTCATTTCCAGCTTCGCAACGACAGTCTGAATTACAAATTTGGTAAACATCACTAGGATCAGCAATGATGAGATCAGCAAGACAATGAAAAAAAAGCTATGTATGGATATATGAATAATTAACCTGCAGCTTATTAAAATCAGGTTGTTCCTCTGAAAGCAGAGCCTTTAATTCAGTTTCAGCTGCATTAAGTAATGCTGCGTCTGCACGAGCATGCTGGTAATACATTAGTCTCTCCATAGCCAGTTTCCCTCCATGGAGAGCTCCAATAGACAGGGACCTTTTAAACACTTTTGTTTTACGTTTCCCTTTATCACAAGCGCGTTTTGCAAAACGACATGCTATGTAAGTGCTGGCAATGATAAAAATTGAAGTTGCTATTGCCGCCACTGCGCGCACCATTACTATCATCTTTGGAGTAGAAAAATTCCCTCTCCAAAACTTTGAGAATTGTAACGTACAGAAGCATATTTAAGAAGACAGAGGTCAGATTATTCTGATTTTAGTTTGCTTGATGGGTAAAAACACCTGACGTGTATTTACAAGAATCAACTTGGACAGGGTCTAAATTAATACCTCTCCAATATATCAAGGAAGACATTTTTTTTTTTCAAGATTTTATTTTTCTTGAGAATTCTTGAGTTTCAAGGAAAAGCTTTATGCAAGTTGATTCTCTTTTTAGTAGGAACAAAATTGGTGGAAAGATAAATATATTATCTTTAAAAAAAAAAAGAAAGAAATAAAAGAGATGCCTTGCTTACACAACTTGAAAGTAGTCTCTCTGATTTGTATTCTCAATATTAAACATTTTGAATGAATGCCAAGAAATGAAGTTCTCTAATTCTCTAAAACAAAAATCATAATGGAATCTATTCTATTTCATGGAAACAGACATCCTCTTCTTAACCTTGTACACAAACCTTCAGCTCAGAGCACTTCATCACTACCCATCACTAAGCTTCATTTCAGCCAAACCCAGGCTAACAATTACGCTTCACTCACCACTAAATTCAATACAAGCAGCCCAACAAGGCAAGTATTAACCCGTCCTGTGATTCGGGCGCAAGAACGTTCAAGAAATGACAGGAAGGATAATAAAACGACTGCGAAAGGTAGAGCAGGTGCATCCATAGCTTTGGCTTGTGTTTTGGGTATAATTGGTTCTAGTTTGAACATGAATCCAAAAGCCATAGCAGGACCAAGGGAATTATATCAGAAAGCTCCTCAATCAGCAGTGGCATATCCATTAGGCGGGCGATCTGCGTTAAAATCATTACTGGACGTTAATGTGTTTTTGGCTTCAAGTAAATTAGAGCCTCCAACAGCTACTACGCAACTCCCTTCAAGACCTTCAACGGAACAAGTCAATGACCTTATTAAGGTTATCTTCTTTATAAGCTCTTATTTAAACTTTCCCTATTATTATTTTTATTAGATTGAGCAAATCACTTGATTTTAACATATAGTTTGATTTAAAGATTAAGCACTTATGAATAAATAGATTGTTATGTTTGCAGATGGAGGCAGTGAGACTAATGAAATATGGTAGACCTGAAGATGCAGTGTTGTTCCTGCAGGATGCATATAATTTATATAAACATGATCCTGAGCCTGCATATAATGTCGAGATGGCATTAGTTGAAATTCTCATCTGTCAGGTTCCAATACTAATTATTATAATTAATTACATCTCTAATAATCATGATCCTATTATGATTAATTAATTAATTAATTAATAATTTGGTTAATTAAGCAGGGAAAATACAAGGAAGCTTTGAAGTGTAACTGCCTCAATGATGACCAACGCTTGCATTCAGATGGTCGGTTTCCTCTTTACAAGGTCCGTTAATGACGTCTTTTCACTAATTAATTTTGAATCTTATGGTACTTAATTAATAATAACTTATAATCATAATTATTTATATTAAACAGGCTATTATATATACAATGTTGGATGACACGGAGGAAGCCAAAAAATGGTGGGAAGAGTATGTGGAAACTGTTGAAGAACAATTTAATCCTACGAACAATTAGAATGTGATGTAAACATATATTTAATTACTATTTCTTCAATGTATACTTACAAATTTACTTCAACAATTACTATAAATTAATTAACAAATCCATTGAAAATTTTTTTTTATAGGCTCTCTTTTATATAATTAATTGTTTTTGTAGCTTTTAATTATTAAAATACTGTCAATTGTTTTAATGACATTAACAAAACGGCAAGAAGAACAATGTTTTATTTTCTACACATTCAATATCTAAAAAAGGCCGAATACATAAATTCACCCTTAAACTTTGTGGCACTTTTAACTTTTATTTTGACCTATAAAATACTTTAACTTTTAAAATTATTTCATTAAACACTTCAATTTGTGAAATTAAATTAATTAAATACTCATTAAATTATTGAATTTTTTGAAAATTATTATTTAAAAAGTCATGCTAATTATATAGCAAGACGATATTTTACGGATGAAGTAAAAAATTTTAAAAATTATTGAGATTAGTGTTCGAATGTTTGCAATATTATAAAATTTTATAAGTTCAAGAGCTGAGAGGTCATTTGCAAAATTGGTAGTGCTATAAGATTAAAATTATAAAGTTAGATGAATAAATTTAGGTATTCAGCCATCTAAAAATAAGCAGGCCACAAGGCATAAAAATTGTTGCGGAGCAGGCCATGAGTTTTTACTGTTATAACCCTTTAAAAACCACTGATAAATGGGCATCAATGTGAGAAAAAAAGCCCAAAGAACATATGGGCTGAATCCATCCTAAGCCTATTGGGCTGACGCAAATTATCCAAAGCCTCTTAAATAACAAACCAGAGATGCAGTTGGAATGTTATGAAACACAAGTGTCAATTTTTGAATTAATATATGCAGATATATTGACACCAAATCAAAATCTGAATTCCTATAGAGCAAGAGATGATGCATGTAAGCCATCTTTTTTGGATCAACTTTGTTTACAAGAGCCAAGATTTTCAGAAACTTGTAGCCATGTTTCCCAACAAGAAAGTCACATGCACTCCACATGTAATGAAATTCTATTACATTTCTGGGCACTTATTTTGTCCTAATGTAACAGTCTTACACAGCGCGACATGGGTTCCTATATGACTCAGCAAGAAAACCATCCAATGTGGAGGAGCCACGGCGGTACAAATACACGTGTTGGCGGAGCTGGCGATTTCTTTACTTATTGCCCGCACACCTAAATGTCTGTGCATGTGTATACTCTGTACAGTAGTGAATAAGTCTGTGCCTTGTGAGTCTGCGGTTTAATTGACAAACTATGGGGATATTATTGGTTATAGAACAAAAGTAAAATAGGCCCATGCCTATGATCTCATTCTACTAAATGTGGTTCTTAACTCTTTATACATTATAGCCCACCTATATCCACTGTTCCAAGCCATTGCCACGATACCATCAAAATTAGGAATGAGAGCAAGAGGGATATTTTAGGTACTCTGCCTCCTTCCACTCCGTTTAATAAAGATAAAACTGTAAAATAGTGTGAGACTGACTATCGGTAGTAAAATTATTATGCTCAGCTTATATGAGTAGAGAAGGGTACGAGTCCTTAGTTATTGGCTATCATTAAGCCTGCATTAAACGAATTTAATCATATGTATTTCCAACCATCCTATCTATTTTTAGCAGAAAATGTATTTTAAATAAATTTTAATTTAAATAATTTAAAATTTATAGATACTCAATTTGTTTGTGGAGTACTATAAACGAGTGTAAATGAATTGAATATTTATGAATTATATGAAACTCAATTCGGGAAAAAAATTTTATTTAAATTTAGTCGATAAATTTAACAAATTAAGTTTGCATTCAAGCTTAAATTTGTGAAATTTTAATTTAATTTTTCGAACTCAAATTACTTATCGAGTCAGACCTCGATCTGTCGGCTGGTTTACAGCGTAGATCGAGGAGTGGACTCGGTTGAAAGGCCGGCCTGTAAAAATCAGAGGCAAAACTTGCTTTCTTTTTACGAGAAAAAGAAGCCACCCCTTCCTGCCCATAAAAGTTGGGGACCGTACAGTGAAACTGTGTGAGATAGCATCATTTTATCCCCTGACTATCCATTATCGCGTCCCACGCGTGCTTTACCAATCTCTTTCTCCAGCTTTGTACTATCACCACGTGGCATTCAATTATAAAGTTACGTGTCCTGCGAAGAAGCCGCGGGGGCCACTGGCACTCCTTATCATCTTACGACCACCACTCTCTTCTTTGTAACTAATAACTATCGAAGGTACAGTTCCTCTCTCTTTTTTTGAAGATTTTCTCATCCACAACTCTTTTTTTCTTTTTTGCTAGATTTTATTTTAGAGGACTTTTCAAATCACAACTAGTCGTTGATTTTTCCTTTTAATTTGTAAAAAGCATGGCGTGTTAAAATAGAAAAATATAATTCATAGTGATTTAATTACATATTTCACTCTGATATTTCTATGATAATGTCCTCTTATTTTTTTAATAATTTTAAAAAAATATTTGACTATGACTTAGTACTCAAAGAAGTGAGTAATTCTTATTGTATATTTTACATTGTTATTTCAATCTAATTGTCACGTAAATAAAAAAATAATTAGCTATATTATTGAAATTTTTTTTATAAAATATACTTCAAAATTTTTTAATTATTTTATTTGAATTAGTAATTGAAAAATAAATAAAAATACAAAAGCTTATCAACCATTCGTTGATAATTTGTTTTAACAAAATTAATAAAAAAAATATTAGGTAGTATTTAATTAATATATTGATGGTATATGATAATACATGGATGGCAACAGCGTTGAGCTAGTGTGGGAGAGTGGAGGCCAATAGCCGTGATTACAGTTTAAAGAAGACTTGGGTGGTTGTGTACCGCTGATCGAGTAAAAGAAAAATTGTGGGACCCAAAACTGATTTAGCCAGAACAGAGGAAAAAATAGTGCTGGCAGGTCCGTCAGTTTATAACTTTATATAGACCAACCTGGATATAATAGACTTGACATGAGCAAATAAATAAATAATTTATTAATGAAAACCTGCGAATGAAGAAAGCCCACGTCCCCTTCAAAATCTGACGCACCCTAATACTCCACGTTTCAAAAGCCAGATTCGTTCGAGTGTAAGATTACGGCTAACCATTTGAACACGTGTTGATAACCCAACGCCCACACGGCTATCTACAGTGGATTTTAGGTTGTCCCATGAAGACGAGGATTTTAAATCTAACGTGGCTACAACGTTTCTTCTACTTCCTTATCGTAACTTCTTATACTGCAGTGGTTATCTCTAATTTCTTGGAATATATATATATATATTAAGCTATTGAAATCCTTCTGAAGAGTTTGTGACAGTTAAAATAAAATCTCATATTATATTCGAAAAAATAAAAATATCATATTTTTTTTTTCAACTTGACCCTTCTCTTTTGGTATCTACTCTTAGCAAATATTAATTATTTAAAAAATTAATAAAAGAGTAATTCATTCATTTTAAATTGAAAAATTTCAATTATTTCCTTAATGGGTGTGAAAAACTTTAAAAAACACATTGATACCCTATTTTCAATTGCATTCTATAACATTACATTCAAAATTTATAAATAAAAAAATTTCTGGGTTGGCATCCCATGTTCATCAATCCTCCTGCCATAAATAAATAGTTTCAAATCCCACCACTTCACACATCACTTATCTCTCTGCCTGCAATCAATGCAATTTGTTTCTCCATCCAAATCATTTTACTATTTTAGTGTCCATACTGAGAGCTTTATCGTGAAAACTAAACTGATCTTTTTGGCCCCCAATAAATAATAAAATTTCCTTCAATTATCCCACATAATAATAATAATCCCAATTTAAATTCAAATTTATAATTTTCTAGTTTCGAGAAAAAAAAAAAAAACAGAATCGTATTGATCAAGCTTTTAGAAAATTCAATATTACTAAAGTTGATATAATTTGTTGAATTTTTAATTTTGTTGATATATATATATACATATACTAAGAAAATATGCGTTTTTTCTTCAAAAAAAAAAAAAAGAAGAAAATATGAGTTTTAATTTATTATTTTGAAGGCAATAAATATAAAGGCGTACGTACATACAGTCTGGATGGAGATGAAGTAGTACCGTTGCTGTATCACTCCTATAGGCTGGTAAGGAAGTATGTATGACTAGAGAGAGAGAGAGAGAGAGCAGCTGGTCTTGCACCAACTTTTCTTGACACGACGCTGTCATAATTTTTCCATTGAAAGTGAAATGATCCACTAATTTAGGGCACCCTTGGATAACTTTTTGATTCCTTTTCCCACCCTAAAGTACAATAAAAGTGACTTTTAGATACACTCATAAGATCCGCCCCCCCTCCCCCTTTTTTTCCCCTTTCTATGAATTTTACAGTATAGATATCTCATCTCCATGGAATTGTAGAGATAAATTCAGCTTGAAAATTACCAATTTTGCATGTAAATAGCTAATATTTGTATAGTTATAGGATTTTATATCTTCAATTAATAATCACATCCGTAGAATTATAAAATGTTAATTGAGAGTTTATCTCCCTGCATTAAGTTAGATGAGCCACAAAATAATAAAAAATAAATAATTTTTATATGAAATTTATACAATAGAACCCTAAAAATGTTAGAATCTACAATTTTCAAATGTTTAATTTCCCTGTCCGTTAATGGAGGGAGGTAACAAGAAAGGTTGATTTGTTAGATTGGATCCTGGCTTTTACCCGTTAGATGATAAGAAGTTAGGAGTGGGTCTACTGAGTCGAGGTTAGGTAGTTCTGGAATCTCCATTAATACTATAAAGTAAAAAAATAAATGAAAGAGCAAATTCATTTCTGTCACAGAAACCATTTATCTTTTGGATCAGTGGGGGTCGGGGCTTTGGCTAGTGACATTTGGAAAGGAAAGCTACCTGCCTGCAAATCAAATTACAGCAGCAGCCAAATGTACATTAATTATTTTGAGAATGTTTTTCAAAGTGTTGAATTTTGGGAAGTGGCCTGCCTGGCAATATTTGAATGGAGAAATTTCAAACCATTCATGAATTTAGTCCAATTTGATTAGTTGATTCAATAAAAATTACCAAATTCTTTATATGTGGCAAAATTACATCAAGTCCATATTAGAAATGTCGACAAAATTGACCATGACCATGAATAGCTGCTAGGCAGCTCTAGCCATGCAAATCTTTTCAAAAGAATGAAGAAATATTATCATTATGTGCATGTAGGGTTTTGATTTTATCCTACCCGTCTAGCCTTGGATAACCATTAGCATTATTGAGCAAAAGAAAAGGATGATTAGCATGTTAATTGTGACTCACACGCACATAAATGTAATTATGTCATTGACCTTGTAGAATTTGGTTGATTTATTCTTAATTTTCTTTTCTAAAAAAATATACTATATATTTATAGAGAACTAGTGCTACCGTTAGGGACAAAGTGTAGATATTTTTATTTTCCAAGATATGCATGCGTCCATTGAAAATGACCAGAGAGATGCCATATCTTCTGAAAGCTCCTCTTTACCTGCATTTAAACATTCTTTTTTTATCCTTTATTTCTTTTTGGTTTTTAAAGAGTGGGATGTTGAATGTGCTTGAAGTTGATAGAAAAAGAATCTACCGTACCCTATCATGCTTATAATCCACTTTTCTAACAATAAATTTAGAAGTATAGATTTTTTTTTTTTTTTTCTCAACCATGGTTGGACATTTACATGCTCAGGAAAAACAAGTGAAATTAATTATAATAGGAGGTGGAATCTTTCGTCTTTATGAATTGAGAAAACCCTTGGACATAGCGAGGCTCGAGCTCTTTATCTATCGTTAATCTTTATCGTAGAATCAGTTGGAGACATGAGAGACGATGGTTCACTCTGAAGCGGAAGCGGATGTCAATGGTTTGAATCTCTAAACTTAACCCATTGAGAATACATGTAATATAAACAAAAAAAAATTAATCCGCGTGCTTTTTATATTGTTGATGATTATAATGCATTATTATCACCACTCATGTTTTATACATCATGTCTTAGGTCATGATGTGATAGCTGTTCTCATAGTTAACAAACAACTGATTAAACATAAGTTGGTATTGTTTCTGAACATTAATAATGAAGATCAAGAGATCATTAGCATATAATCAAATGAGTTAACGTTTAATATAAAAACAATTTGCATTCTTAGTCATTCTTGTCCAATCAAACTCCAAAGTTTTACAAAAGAAAACGAGGTGGTCGCTCTATCAATCATTCCTACACATTCATTGGATGACTTGAAAACTTCAAGGTACTTTGGAAATGAGTCATTAAATTACAGGCTACTTTTCATTCTGATCGCTCTAGGATATAATGAAAGTACTATGGTCTTTATTAACTTTTTTCACAAGTAATAATGATGTGTGTATAGAAATATATCCTCTTGATCGATGTAACCTAGTACTTTCTTGGGTGTTCGGAGATAATCGAGGAAAAAATCATTGTTAACTACTACTAAAATGATGAAGCTGTCGAAACTTCATTGGGTTTCATCATAAAAACAAGACTCATATACTAATTTTCGTTATTTTTTTATTCAAAAAGAGAAAATTAGGGTTTGAAGTGATGATTCCAAATATAAAAGTTCTTAGCATTGTTGATTTGAAGTGATGATAAGAAAATTAATTTGTTCTCATTATTACTTGTAATGTCTTGAAGCTTTACTTCCCTTTTTTTTCCCAAATAATAACAATAATAAATTATTGAAAATATTGGCTACATATTATTAGAATTTATTTTTTAGGTAAATTTTACGTGTCTAAGTTATAAAATGTCAAAACAATATTCAACCTTTTTGTTTAAATCTAGAAAAAAAAAAAAAAAGTTTAAACCACAAACTCATATACGTACGCTGCTTAAGTTTGCTTCTCCTTATTGTCGTTATAGTAGTTACTATTAACATATCATCTTTAGCACATTTCTGTGTATTTGTTTTCCTGACTGATTGCACGTACATAAGCTTAAGATACAGTTCTTAAATTATGCATTCAGTAAATTGTCTGTTAGAACAAATATTATCCTCTATAATAAAAATAACATCCACCCAACCTACAGGCTGTAACTCAGTTAGCAACACATGCTGCTGGGTATGTAGGAAGAGCTCTCGAGCTCGATTCTCATTAAACATACATACAGAGAGAGATAAAAAATTTTAACTATAACTAAGCCCCAAGCCGAATTAGGCATTTCCTGATCATAGGGTTTGAATACTAATGGTGTATAAAAAAAAAGAAATAATACCTAACCATATACGAGGTGTATATTATGATCAAGTTGAACGAAACATCACTAACATTTTACAACAAGTATTATATTTGTTTTATTATACAAAACCAATTAATTTAATCTGTATTTTTTTAATGGCCAATGATAAAATAATCCTTTATTTAATATTTTTTATTACCGGATCGTATATACACTTATTACTAAATTATGTGTTGGTGTGCAATATCTATTAATTTCTTAATCAATATTAAGGGCTCACGTTATTAATTTTAACAACAATGTCAGTTGAATTTGAATGGTAACCATCGAAAGGCAAGATTATTACGTATGAATTTAATAAAATTTAAAGAAATCAATAACTTATTTTTAAAAAATATAATTAAATGCCAAATCATGCCAAGGTGTAAACTTGTGTTTAAAAATATTTTAAAATGAAAATCTTAAATTAAGAATATATATATATATATAGTGGGGATAAGTGAAAATCTTTGTCTCTAGGATGCATCATTCTCCCCTTGACTACTTGTCCTCATTGATCTGACAATTTTATGGGCCATTTTTTTCGAAGTTTGTTCCTTAGAAAGATCAGTCTTTGTTGTGTTAGTGCTAATTACTACTCAAATCTTTGAAGGAATAATCCCTACCTATGACTTTTTATGTCCTCATCACTCATGTTGTGCATATCTACATGGGATATTTCACACAATTTTTTTATAAAATAAATACCCTTAACGCTATTGATTGTAGCAATAAGCGATCTTAATTTTTTTTAAAATAAAGATACAAATTAAATTTTCAGAAAACGCATTTTTAAGTAAAGAGATTGATAAGACCGATGAATTAATCAGAATATGTATTTCATATTATTTGTGACTAGTCGTTAATCCGTATTTTGTGTATGACTACTTTTCATGTGTAAAAAATGATATAGAAATCATGTATATTTTGTTTTTATCAAGAACTTAATACACTAATATAATTAAAATTACATTGCATTTAGATGTTCATACTTAGTATTATAATTATTCATACTTCATATTGACGCCAAGTAACAATTTCTATAAAATTTTAAATTGAAAATCACGTCAACGGTATTCCACTTTAGATTAAAAGAATATTGATTTTCACTAATTTTAATGCCATTCAATATTTTAACATTAAACACCAGTTAATTTACTCATTTTGTAATTTTCAAACATTCTAGACACAAATGTTAAATCTATATCAAAAAAAATTTTAAATAAAACAAAAATGAATTGCTATAGAGGTGATATGATATTACTGATACATTGTTTGAAATTTAAAAACTCAAAACAATAAAAATAAAATTTAAATACATATATCAAAATAAACAAAGAAATAAAAATTAACATTGTAAGCATGATCATATGATAATTTGTCTTGGCATCAAAATTTACCTAAAAAAAATATTGAGATAGAGTTATAAGACACTTTTTATTAAGTATAATAATTGACCAAAGAAATATTTGATAAGAATAATAAAAATAAAAAAGTTATTGTCACCTTGTGCATAGGAACAACTCTTAGATATGCAATTGTCCACCATTTAAATTGCACGACACTAAATGCAGTCTAACCAAGCGATTCATTCGGTAATTGATAAATCATGACAAACCAATCATGTATATTCAACAAAAAATATGTATTTTAAAATCAATATTTTTGTTTTTATGCTTAAACTTTTGAGATTTTTACAATTAAATGTGAAAGCGAAAGAAATACAAATACATATTAAATAATAGATGTATCGTGTAAAAATACCCATGATTCTCTTATATATATATATATATATATATATATATATATATATATAATTAATGATAATGACTAGAAAAGGGTCATTGTTGAATGAATAAGAAGTGAAAGGAGAACCTCAGCTCCTTTTATTTCCCCACTCAAAATGATTGATAGTAATGGCTGAAAGCGACTTAATCCATATTAAAAGGGATGACAATTAGCTACGACATACCACAGAACATCTATAAATTAATTAATATATTAAAATTAAAATAAAGTTGCATCACAAGCAAAAATAAAATTTATTAATTTGTTGAGTGTATTTAACAATCTAATCAATTGAATATAAATAAATTTTAAGTTGGACAGAGACTATTAATTATTTTTTTTATAGATATTGCTATATTTAGTTAATTCTCCTAACATGCATCATGACACTTGTGATCATGTTTTTCCAGTTTCAGCATTTTCAAATCTAAGAGATCACCTTTATCTAAATCCCAAACATTTTTGAATTTATACAATTAAGTCATCCATTTGTTAACTATATATGAACTCATCCAAATCAACTTGCAACCGATAGAGGTGGTCAACTAACTCATCAAACAAAATGATATATACCCATGTGATGCTTAATTTAGAGATCTGAAAAATCGAATGTTTTACATGGTAAAATTAAATTATATTACATTTCTATAATCAAATTAAAAAAATATAATTTTTTAATTAAAATAAAGATAAAAAATAAAAAATTCTCTTGGTAAAACATTGAATAGTAAAATTCATAGCTACGAGTGGGTGGCCCCTTCCCTCCTAAGAAAATTTGTTCCCATAACAAATTACCTATAAAATATTAAAATTTTTTTAATCCCTAATTATAAATTTTAATTTGAATTGAGCACGCAAAAGAAATGTTAAATATGTGAATTAGGCGCACCGTCCAAATCCTAGTGGGTCTGACCTTATAGCCTACAATTTGCGATAAATGAAACATTATTGGATTTGGAGACTGTACTCAACTGTAGAGAATCCCTGCCCACATTTCCACAGGGCGCCCAAAGCATTTATCGGAAATTGTTTTCCTTAAAACAGATTGAAAAGGAAAGCCAATTACAGATGAGCTCGGAATTGAGCATTAATTTTTAATAAATGACCACTTAATTATCTCAAACAAATGGTCTCTCTCCATATTAGGAAAACAAATCTTGAGCTTCCAATTATAGAGAAAGAGATGTGATTTTCTTGCAATTTGAATATACTTTTATTTATTTTTTCACTACATAAAGAGTAATCGGAATGATTTTCTCTTTTTTTTTTTTGTTAACTTCAGAACTCAGTCGCGGTCATTGCAGTGTTACCATTGAAGAATTTGTATGTGATTTGGCATTCTCCAACTTTATAATTGATGTCATCTATGATATGGGACATGCATAAGTAGTAACGTTTGTGCATTGAATCCAACCTACACCATACACAGTCACAAGCTTAACTACGACACTCCAAAGGTGGAAGGAAACTCTTCCCCACCGACCGTAGGATTATTATCAAATCAGTTAAATTCCCGCACATAGAATAAAAAAAGAAAAGAAAAATTAAATACGAAAAATGCACTATAGAGGTTGTAGGCTACTATATACGCGTGGCATTGACTATGTTCACATGTCAATCAAATAAAGAAGTTCATTTTGGTTGATACAAAAACTTGCTAAATAGGAAATGTTGTTCCCTTGTCAAATCATTGAAATAGTAATCTTAATTCTTATAATTAGTGCACCATAACCATTGGCAGCAGTCTCTTTTATTGTCAAATTAAAAAAAGTGCATCAACAGTTGTATGAGTTCACAGACATTAAGATTAAGTTTGATTTTCAATTTGATGTTAAGGGTGTATTCTTCAAAGCCTGTGGATAGGATATTAATGGGAACACTCCCAGTACAGTACTGAATCCTTTTGAGTAAAAGTTGTTTTAATTTTTTACCACATTTTTTTTTATTTCCATTTTATGTAAATTAAGGTTTAAGACTTACTAATTTTGTAAAATAATAATATAAAAAAGGAATTTTACTTCTTTCCTTATGTGAAATGTGTTGGGCTTGGATAAACATAAGACCCCACAGGTCAAAATTTTATATTTTTAAAATTTTAGGCTGAGGTTTAGATTTTTCATTCATCCAATACTAATACTACTAGACAATAAAATTTCTAAAAAAGAAAAAATAAGAAAAGGAAAAATCTAAGCAATTTCACTCCCTCGATAGCATAAATGCCAAGCAGACACACAAGGCCAGATGGCTCCTCTTTATAGTTAGCAACGCCTGTCTCTCCTCCCTCTCTCATCTCATGCATTAGCTTCCTCATCCATTTGCCCATATATAACCCATCGAGCTCAACAATCTGTGTAACCCAATCTCACCTTCTTCTTCTTCTTCTTCTTCTCCGGACCATTCATTTTCCTTTTTCCTTCCCGTCTTTGGTTTTTATTGCGTTTATATCGTGAAAGCTGAAAAGCATAACCATGGTGGTTCTATCACAGACAGCATTAGACCATTACTCTTCAATCAAAACATGCAAGCCTACCAATGGCTTATTTACTGGAATTCCAGTTATAGACTTAAAAGACCCAGAAGCCAAAACACTCATAGTCGAAGCTTGTCAGGAGTTTGGGTTTTTCAAATTGGTCAATCATGGAGTCCCATTTGAGTTCATGACCAGGTTAGAATATCTGGCAATGGATTTCTTTAATCTTCCTCAGTCAGAGAAAGACAAAGCAGGGCCACCTGACCCTTTTGGATATGGCAACAAAAGAATTGGCCCAAATGGTGATGTTGGTTGGATTGAATACCTCCTCCTTAATACAAATCCTCAAGTCAACTGTAATAAAACTCTCTCCATTTTCCAAGAAAACCCACAAATTTTCCGGTAAATTTTCTGTTCACCTCCAATCTTAATTACTTCTTTGCTTTGTTGCTCTGTTTCACACAAAACAGAGTAAAACAGAGGAAAGAACGTAAATTTCAGTAGTTGGATAAAAATAAACGAATAACATTTTACGTTTTATGTATATATGCAGCTCTGCAGTGGAAGATTATATATTGGAAGTAAAAAGAATGACATACGAAGTATTGGAACTGATGGCAGATGGTTTAGGGATTGAACCAAGAAATGTGTTAAGTAAGCTGGTAAGCGATGAGAAGAGCGATTCATGTTTCAGGCTAAATTACTATCCGCCATGCCCGGAGCTTCAAGCATTGAGCGGTAGAAACTTGATTGGGTTTGGGGAGCACACAGACCCACAGATAATTTCTGTCTTAAGATCTAACAACACAACTGGCCTGCAAATCTGTCTGAGAGATGGGACTTGGGTTTCAGTCCCACCTGATCAGACCTCTTTTTTCATCAATATTGGTGATGCCTTGCAGGTACCTATTCCTTTAATTTTTTTATTAGATTTGATGATACCTCTATTTTTATTTTTTTATATTTATATATTTTTTAAAAATTCCATATTTATCTATTTTGGACATAGAATATAAGAGCTGCACTCTCTCTCCCAGTAAAATCAATATTTTATTATTTAATCAATTACTTAAGCTTTGACTGATACTCAAGTTGAGATAAGATTTGAAAAGTACAAAAAGGGTACTTGTTATTTCCATGTTTTTAATGAATTTTGTGCCTCTGGGTGTGCAGGTAATGACTAATGGAAGGTTTAGGAGTGTGAAGCACAGAGTTTTGGCTGACACAATGAAATCAAGAATTTCGATGATCTACTTTGGTGGTCCACCTTTAAGTGAAAAGATTGCTCCTTTTCCTTCTCTTTTGGCAGAAGGAGAAGAAAGCTTATATGAGCAGTTCACATGGTATGAATACAAAAGCTCAGCTTACAAGTCAAGGCTGGCTGATTACAGGCTTGGCCTATTTGAAAAGAAAATGCAGGCTATTTTAGCTAATATTTAGGGTTTTTTTTTTTTTTCTTTTAAATCAATGCTCAAAAATAGGTTTGAAAGAGTTGACTCAACTTCCTATAGATGGAAAGCATATAGGTTGTTCTTTTTTTACTTTTGTTTTTGCTTTTGTTTTGTATGTGGTTTTTGTTTTCTTTTTTAAATTTTTGCATCTTTCTTTGTTTTAAATGTAACAGCAACTGTTTCTCTGCCATTAATGCAAGTTTATCATCATGTCATCACGTATACTATAATATCCAAAATGTGTCAAAATTCTTAACTTTTTTGCTTTTTATCCAAAAACTAATATTTATAAGTAACTTTTACTAGACGAGGGGTTTTGGGCTTCCCCACCTCTTAGACATTGTGGGAAGCAAAAACCCCATTCTAGCTGGTCAGATTTCCAATTGCAGTCAATTCTCTTCGTTTCATATATATATATTTATGTATCACCATCACATCAATACTATGAATAAAAAAAGTTTTTGTGTAGATTGGTATTTAACACAATAATGTTAATCTCTTTCAAATAAGCCCAATTGGCCCACCTATGCAGACAACAATGGCTACAATTATTAGTTATTTTCTCTATGATTTATAAAAGTTGTTATTGCACCTGTCATATGATTCACTTATTGGCTTCTCATTATTTGGGATAACGAAGGGTATGCGCCAAATATTTTAACTGAAAAAAACTAACAATCATTTCTTTTTTCTTTTTTTTTTTGAATCTTGAAAAGGTCCAAACTAATACAGACCAACGGTTCTATTCCATACGCCTGAGCCTGGAATCTTGATATTAAGTGAAAAACCTGGAGAAGAAAGAATATGAACAATCCTATTGTTAGTTACATGCAAAATGTATAATTAGAGTAATCATTCGATTCATATTATTCTCATTTGTGACAGACAATGACTCTAACGCAATTAAGCTAAAGTTATTCGACAGAAAAAAAAAAAAAAAAAAAAATTGAAGAATGAGACTTTCTAAAGAATGGTCCAAATGTAAACGAGTGATTGGAATGTAATTTGATTTTCTTTTTTTTTTTTTCAAAATGAACATAATTCTTCGTTGAAAGTAAGATTATTATTATTATTATTATTATTATTTGGAGCTCATGGTTTTTAAAGGGAGTCCCTACTGCCTAATACCCCACACCAAATGCGAGGCGTTAGAAGATTCTGAAAGGGAAAGGCATACTTGAAGAAGTCAAGTCACTCTCCCAAAGAGTTTGTGTTGACCATCCAAGTGCACTTCACTATCTTACTCACTTCCCCCTTTTCTGACTCAGCAATTTCATTATTTTCTACACTAATTAATTAACAATATTTACCTATCGTAACTAACTCATTTGAAATTGACTAATCAACTTTTAATTTCTATTCAAAAAAGAAAAAAGAATAATATGAATTATATATCTGGAATTCAAAGATATCGACATTGAATTTGGTCTCCCGTGGAAAATATCAACAAATACAGTGAGGCATTTTGTCATACAAGTAAAAGAAGGGTCGTATTCAGAGGACCACTAGTGAAATTTTGCGTAAGTAGCAACATGTGGTCACAGGGCATGCGTACGACTCTAGGGAGTGACGCGTTTAGGAAGAAAGACAGTGGAAAATTTGATCCAAGCAGGAGATAGCTTCAACAATATTATATATATATATATATCCCAAAATCTGAAATTTTGCTACATATATTATATTTTATTTTTAGCACATAATGTTTAAGTTTTAATTCCATATCTCGGGTGAGTATATTTATACGTTAAAATAATTACAAAGAAGAGATTTACCGATTCCTAATGTATGAGATTGTCTATATATCAAGCCAATAAAATAATGAGTTTTTAAAAAATTATTAATGTTTTAGAATTTATTTTAGATAAATCTGAGCTTGTTAAAAAATAATGTTTGCCAGCAAAAAATATTCCAAATTTATATATTAGTGGGTACCTCTCCTGAGGACTCAACGTCATTTTGTTCATGTAGTAGTACAGTAGGAAATAGGAATAAATTTGATGACAATGGTACCCATTTTAGAAAAAGAGTCCCAAGTGAAAGACTCTGCTTTAAGAAAGAATATTACTGCTTGGTACTCAATTTGGTCCCAGAGGAGAATAGAATATTCTGTAAACAACACAGGTACAGAAGGGTAGAGATTTAAATATAACATTTCAAAATTGAAATGTAACCGTTGATATGAGTTACTGTGTCCTACAAATAATATAAGGAAATGGCTTTTTTCTCAAAAAAAAAAAAAAAGAGATTAGAATCTTTCACTTTTCGTATAAACGAGCATTCTCATATGTGAATTATGTCAATGTGTTGTTTGATGCAACATTTCATCGTTAATTAATTTTCGTTAACAGCTTGTCCTCATCCCAAGTGAGCTTTTACTTGCAACAAACAAATGGAGAAAAAAACTTAATTTATTTTCTTTTTTTTTTTTTAACTGTTTCATTTTGATTTAAAAGTCAATGGAAAACGTACCTACCTTAAAAGCTGACATTAAAGTAAGACATGTGTTGTAACGTTCTATCTATCGTCATTTTTGTTTTCGTATTATTAATTTATTTTGTTGTTTTTTATTATTATTTCACTCATCATCCATTTTTAAAGCATGCTTGTTTTTTAGTGTATGAATTCAACCCAGTAAGCGCCGTTCTAAAATATAAATATTTTTTTTATAATTATTTTAGTATAAAATTTTAAATATTTTATAAAATAATGAATGATATTATTATTTTTATATTAGATACAAAACTACCTTTGTTAATAATTTTTTTATTATGAAATAAATAAAAGAACCTATAATTAGCTTGAATTGAAATAAATTTAAGAATATTACCGTAATTTCTAAATAAAAAATGATAAATTAAAGAATTAATTATGATATAAAGTTAGGAATCCAAATTTATTTTAAAATCATTAATGCAAATAATACTGTGAAAAAGAAAATCTATTTTTCATTCAGAGTAAATAGCTGTCGAATTTCCATTTTACTTTTTCTTTTCGGTTCTTGCATGAAATATATAGTGCTTTTGGATTATACCTGACAAAAGCTTTTTCTTTGTCTTATTTATGGCCAACAGTTGTAGAGGCAGAGACATGCAATGCAAATAGGCAAACGAAATGAGATTGTTTTTGAGGAATGAAGAGAGTGTTTCTGTTCTAAGAATTAATCACCATATACGTAGTTGGTTCTGGTATTTAATAATGGAAAGATTCAAGAACAAGCGCGTAGAGTTACTGCTAACAGTCCAAAATGTAGCTAGGGTTTCAAATGATATTTTGTGGATGGTCAACCTTGACTGGGAAGATTGTGCCTTTGTCCACATTAATGGATGGACAAACAAATGAGAAGACAGTGTAGGCCTGTACAAGGAACTGAAATGGGATAAACACAAAACTTTAGCTATTGAAATGGGATAAACACAAAGCTTTAGCTTTTGGGTCTAGAGTTAGTGATAATTGTGTAGCCTCTTTTCAGTTCAATGCGAGCTAGCTAGCTAGTGTTGTGTTCATACTACTATAGAAATGTTATGAATGGCTCTCTTTTCAGTTCCTCCGTAGCTAGTTAGTAATATACCACTAGTATCTGGACTCTATGATTAGGCTCCGTCTAATCTGATTTGATACTTATTTACAGTTAAGGCTCTTTGCTCTTTTCTATAAGTGTGTTTAGTCGGAATCAAATGCGAAAACTCTTTCAACATATTTAGCCTGTATTGTCAACTAAACCATGTGGATTTTATCCTTGCAAATTAATTCGCACTGTCTCATGCATTAGAAGATAAATTTACATTATTCATTTGATACAGAAGATAGTAATTTTCCAATTATTGTTGTCTTCTCCAAAACATAATAATAATTAACCTAAGTCGGCCGAATTAAGGTAATGATTATCTTTCGTGTTTTGCTATTATTTTTCCCCATTTCATTCCAAAAATAGTAACTAAAAAATCCAAACACATGTTACATTCATAATGATATTGATTGAGAGTTGATAAGAATCAAAAACATGCTTTCAAATAGCTGGTTGCCTCTCATGAACATGCAATTAAGCGATTGATTTAACCTCTTTGATGAAGAAAAAGAGTCCATCATGGGTCATATTCAACTCAAGATCAAAATAATTATAACCACTTTTAATTAGAAAAAAAATAATCATCATTATCCATAAATGAGTTTCCAAAAGGTATCTTGAAATTATTGTATGATACATTGAAAAAGAATTATTTGTTTGATTGAAAACCCTAATTGGAAAAATGAATTATTATTTCTTAATGAGGAAATAATCATATAATAATTACAGAAGATAAATAAATAAATAAATTGTGAGAAACATGTGGTAGTGGTTTGGATTGAACAATAATGGAAAAAGCACAGAGGATATAAGGAGTAAGTGTCAATGAGTTAGGGTGCAGGTGCTGTGTTGATGTGCACATACCTTGTCTTGGCTTGTAGGCGTTTTACATCAATTTCTGTGTGTGAGTTGGGAAACAACTGCTAAGACAGGATTGACCACAGGTCTTGTTTGCTATTCATTCTAATTATGGTTCAACTTTAGCGTTTGGAGGGTCCTTTTACTTTACTTTCTAATTAAGTAATAAACATTTATTTCATATTATTAAAATCCATTTTTAGATTAATTAATATGCATTCATGTTATTCCATTTCTTTTTATTCTGAGTATATAGTAATCTATAGAAGGAAAATACAACAGACAGACAGTCATAAATATCAGACCTAACCAAAACAAAAAACGATAAAATTGTTTCTGCAATAATTTAAGAACACGTACTATATATATATATATGGTTGTCATTTCATTTTAACAGCAGAGGAACCACCCAACAAAAAATTTCTGTAGAGTAATTTAGATCTTATCGGATCAAACTCTCTCACCTAAGAGGAAGCATGGCTATCTCCAACCATAAATACTGGCTACCTTTCAGTTCGGTTTATATAGTATTAGTCTAGTCATGCTTGCCCAAAAATACTCTTATTAGTTCTGTTTGTATGTATAATAGACATGTTTCTCAACTATTTATTTCTTTCACGCTGGTTTCGATGGGTACACATTTTAGGACGTAACATGTACTTGTGTGCGGTTTCTTTTTATCTTTTAGGGCTGAATTCATTTTATAATTTAATGTGGAGGACCCTTTGAATGAATTCAGACAGACATATATGGATTTTCTATATATTCTGTCTTAAAACATCTTTGCACGCATGTACAAGTTGCTTTTAATTTCATTTTTCTAAATACTGAAATTTTTTTGTAAATTCTTATAATCATTTTCTGGTTATTTGGATTGATGGAACGTGATATGTGAAAATTCTTGAAAATAATAAAAATAGAATAAAAGTCATATTAAGTGAAGTAACAATAAAAATTCCCATAAAAAAGGACATATCGAATCATCAAAGAGAAGAAGTTTCCATGGCAGCAACCTCACCTTATATTACATCTATATTTTTCATCAAAGGAAAAAAAAAAAGAATAATTACTGAAATATATAAATCCCATCGACTTGGGTGGTTTGTTATTGGATGAAAGCTACTTCGAATTCAATTTTTTTTTCATTTTTTTTCTCTAAAAAATAATTATTAATCGATGATACTTAATTATAATGATTAGGGTAGAGATTGCAGAAATGGACGGTTGTAGTTTTCAAGAGGAAATCTTTGTGTCTGAAAACATGGGGGATAAAAGAACATACTACTTTTTTCTTTCTTAAAAGTCAATAATTATGTTTTAAGCAGTAGAAAACTTTTTGACATTCCTAAATACGATTATTAGGTTACTTAGCATATTTCCAATATTTGGCATTTAGACACTGTCGTCTGTCGTGCGTGTAGTAATATTGGGTGTCGCTCTCATTTTCAGCTTTGAATTTTTTCAGTCTCTTTCGGTTGCTAAGTTCATTGAATCCTTAAAGGCCTTCTTTTCTTAATTTTATTTAGGATTATTATTTACATTTTCTTATATTCTAGAGATTATTATTATTGCTTTGTCCCATAATTTCTAAAATTTCAAATATAATGCACGTCATCTGGAATTATAAAAAGAATATATACTTGATAGATACTATGTCGTTAGACTTGAAAATTATGTCGTTAGAATATAGTTTATAAAAGATAAATATTTTTGTTATTGATGTATTTTTATTAAATAAACTCATTTGCATTTAAGAAAATTCTTACAATGGAAGAATTTTTATCATTATTAATATATTTTTAAAATGATTTAAAACTTAAAGAAATAATTCCATTAAAACATATTCAATCTTATATTTATAATAATTCTCTTCATAAAAAACGTATTAAATCTTATATTTATAATCCCATTAAAACATATGCTTGACGGAAACGGTAACAGAAAATAATCTTGAATGTCCATTTTTAAAAAGGAAAAAGAAAAAGAAAAGCTTCAAGATAATGGTTCATCATATATTATTTTCACATGAAAAGGAAAACCCATCAATTTTGAAGAATAGGGTGTCATGAAAGAACAAAAAATAATGAAAAGTAGGAGTAATGAGTAATAAATAGAAATTGATGTAGTAAAAGACCAAAAATTAGAAGGAATCCGACCAAGAAACCAATTATTTCAATGATTTGAACCAAAATGTCGAAAAGCACACAGAGAAGCAAAATTGCCAGGCTTTGTGGTCCTTAGGACCACTTTGTTGTTAGGTTTCCATCAATAAGAATCAAATGTTGGATTCAATTTGCCGGTCATTTGGGCACGTACAAGTGTTCTAATAACATACCACACTCAATGCGCATTATTTTTTAAAGGGACCCTAATTTTACTATATTGGTGCGCTTCTCTTCCTTCTATTTATAATCATTGTACCATTTTCATCTTTATCATTGTCATTATTATTATTATTATTATTAACTTTGGACATTTTTTTTTTCGTAGTACTTTTTATAAAATAGGAAATTCTGAAATTTATAAAATTTACTATTTTAAAACAAATTCATAAACTTAAAAGAGTATTTTTAAAATAAAATTGGGTAATTTAGATAATTTATGAGCTATGTACTTGTTTTCAGTTCTTGCCAACATGAAAAAAACCACAATTGCTAACAACTTCGTATGGAGAATTCAGATCCAACAATCTCCTACCGTAATAGTAATATTTCTATTTTTTTTTTTTTGGATAAAAGGGAGAGCAAAGCTTAAAGAATTATAAACGTGGTCTAGGATGAGCTACACCACAAATATCGTGGCTGAGCCAATGAACAATCCTTGGAGGAGGGCTAGACACATGAACAATACTACAATGCCAGAGACTTGGCAAATAATATTTTTAATATCAAAAGTTAGTTTTCGAAAAAAAAAAAAACATAGTTTACAAGCAATTTAAACAAGTAATTTCACGAGTCATAATGATATATAGTGTAGTGAAATGTACTTTTAATATAATATTATATCACATTGCATTGCAATTTCTTCTCTCTCTCTTTCTTTTAAGGATGATTGCAATTTCATTATAACTCACCCAATAAAGCATAAAGTTTCATTGCCAGAGACTTAATTGTTCAGCACAACCAATGAAACAAAAATTGGCTTTGGAGAATCAAAGCTAAGTTTGTGGATTGGCCCAGTTCAGTTAGGTAGCCCATAACATGTTAAAAACGCAGCCCCTTGCTTTTAAGCACATGATGGGCTTTCTATTACTATCCATAATTTGTGTTTCTTCGTTGTCAAAATAATGAAGAAAACCAAGGCTTCTATTTTTGGGCTTGGGCTCTTTTTTCTTGAATTTGCGTACTTGAAATCTCTTTGTACTGACCAGTCATTTTCTTGGTTAGTTGGTAGAAAACCAACAGAATATACAAATAAAGAAGATTGGTAGGGGCTGAAGTTAGAAGTTAGGGGTCCAAATATGCAAAAATTGTATCTCGCCATTAATTACTATGGATAAGCTCTAATTAACCTCTAATCATAGCTACTATCAATTTTAATTATGTCAAGCTGTGATAGCTTTCTATTCTCAGTTATAATCTATGTATGGTTATAGGCCATATTTGGTGAATTGCGTGATGGAGCTTAGCTATTACATCATTGATTGTGTACGCAAAATTGGAAATAAATCATTTCAACAATTTTTTTGTTAAAATAAGTTTAATTTGATCTTTATCTTAAAAATAAAAATAAAATTTTGTTTATTTATAGAAAACAGTTTCATATTTTCTATTTTTTATTTTCTAATAAAATAGTTTTGGAGAACTAGAAAACAATTGAAAAATATATTCACTTCGTAATAATAAAAAATATATTTTAATTTAAAAACTTCAAACATATTATTCATAACTTTTATAACTAAAAAATAAAATCAATATTTTTTTTCGTTCCAAATATAAAATTTTAGATTTTTAAATGAATTTTATAAAATTTATTTATTTTAAATGGTCTCTTAATGTCATGTTATTCAATAATTTTTTTAAAAATTTTCTTATAAATTTAAGTTAATTTGATAAATAAACAATCCTGTAGGAAAAAAATAAAAGTTGTACAAATTAAATATGATAAACATATAAATTTAAAAAATTTTGTGTGGCACTTTAACTTAGCTTAATTTATTAAATATTTCAACTTTAAATTGTATATATTAAATATTTTATTTATAGAATCATATTATTCAATACAGTAATTTATATTCAATACACTAATTTATATCAATTAAATGTTTAAAAGATGTGACATTTATTATTTAAAAATAGTATTATATATTCGTGGAATTAATATTTTATATATATTAATAAAAACACCAAAACAATCTATTATTACTAATATGGACGGTATACAGTATTACTAAATTCGTAACTTAAAAGAGATAGGAAGTGGTTTGCAAAATTTGAAAGGGCAGTAAAATATATCGATGATTTACACAACTGACCAAATTAAAAACTGCATTTCCCTTACACCCCCACGTTTTCAGCTGGTTTACAGGTAATTTGACAGCTCTTCGTCTGACTCGACTACGGCCAAAAAAAAAAAAAAAACTTTTCATGACTTTTTTTCAGAGCAACAAACAACCAAATTAAGTCATCTACTAGTTTTGTTAAGTACATGTTCCACTCCCTTCTCCCGTTACTATTATTCATACTGTAGCCAAAGGACCCAAATCTATCTGGCGAGGCGAGAGAGAGATTGGAGAAGCTTTTGCACGCTGATCTGTTCAGCCTCTCTCTCTCTCTCTGTCTCTCGATTATAGCCAATGGCCGATGAACCATCTGTTACTCGGTGGTCTTTTCAGGTGCCATCTCTTTCTCTGCGTTTGAATTTCTGTTTGGTCAGCGAGAAAAGCTTTGGAACTAATTTTAATTTAGTTTCTCATTTTCATAGAAATTAACTATTCCTTCATTAAGTTTGCATCTAACACTAATTACTATGTTTTTGTTAATCTGATCGAAGCTTCCAATAGTTTTTTTATTTTTATTTTTCTTTTCCATCATTAAGTTGGTGCATGAGTAATTGTTGGTCTTAGTTTGGGATATTTGATTCGAGGAAATTAAGATTTGTGAATGGTTCTGCATGTCGTTAAGCTACTAATGTATGTTTTTAGGATTTCAAAACATTTTATGATGTCAAGTTTGGAAGAAAGAGGGTTTCAGAAACGCAAAACCGCCAGTCTGCTGCTGATAAATCAGTGCAAAACGGAAGTTATTCTTCGAGCACTACATCCAACGGTAATGGTCATGTCAAGAACACATCTGACATGGCCATTTACGAGCAGTACAGAAACCAAGTATTGCATTTCATTGATTCTTTTTGTTTGTATAATGTTGTGGTATTATCAGAGTTTAATTATGATCCATGTGCTTTCCTTTTTCGGTTTCAGAATGGGAGCTCAAACCACTCTAATGGAATTCTATCTAACGGCATTGATGACAGACCGTATGGTTTCTATGTTTCAGTTATTGAGATTTGTTGATTAAGTTTGAGTTGCATTTCCCCAGTATCAACTTAATTGCAATTTTTAATGATGCTGAAAATTGTAATGTTAATTGTTTCTTTCTTTTCTCTTTCAATTTTTACTAGTCAAGGGAGAAACACAGAATTATATGAATATGTATAGTCTGATACAGTGACTGTGACATCAATTTATTCCTAGTAGTCTCTAAATAGATAGGGAGAGGTGTTTCTGTTGTTTTTGGTTGTTATCATCTGGAATTTTTATTCTTATAAATACTGAAAGCTGTAAACTTCATAATTAATGTTAACTGTCAAAACCCCTTTTCTGTTGAAAGATCTGTTAATTGCCTTTTGCCTTGAAAATATCCTGACTTCTCTTTTTTAATTTTCCAGGAAGAAACCTTTGCTTCCTGCTTTTGATTCTGCTGAAACTCGTAGTTTAGCAGAGGGTTTATGCAGGTAATTAGTAAAATGAATGGCTTCATGTGTGCTGAAATACTTGTTGCAAGTATTATTGCATTCATATTTAACATTTTAATTTCTAACTTTATATCTATAATAATTGATATCATCTGAACTTCTCTTGTATAGGGATATTGTTCGTGGTAACCCTGATGTCAAGTGGGAAAGCATTAAGGGGTTAGAGAATGCCAAACGTTTACTGAAAGAAGCAGTTGTCATGCCAATAAAATATCCTAAGTATGTCTTGCTCACCCAGATCTGTAAAGAACTTTTTCTTTTTATATGGGTAATTTGTTTTGCTAAATATATAATTGCAGCTTTTGGGAGTGTAAGAAACATTTAATCATTGTCAATTTGTCATATAGAGTTGCCCAGTTATCCTTCTCTGGGAGCAGCATGTTCGTAGGAGCAATTCCAGTATATTTTGATTTCATTTCTTTGTAACTTACGGGCTTTGCCTGATGAATTATCATTTATGGGATGAGAATATCTTAACAGAGGCAAAAAAAGGCTCATAGTGTAGGTGGACATGAAAAGTTTGGTCAGTGTCTTTCTATGCTAGAGTGGGAGGGCCAATGAATCTGCAGATTCCTGAATATAACAGGGAACAGAACTTTCTAATGTTGCATGCTCTTGTCAAATAGAGTGCAGCTCCATATGTTTTGTACTGGATAAGTTTTTCTTCTTCTTCTTCCCTTTAAGGAAAAAATGCTACTGTGAATGTCTCAGCTACCATAAAAAGTTATTGGTCTTAAATATTGGATGGCAAGAGCAGAAGTGAGATTAAGCTTTGCTTTGGATACCAAATGATGATATTCTTGAGACCTTTGGAAATCTTAGGTCTGAGAAGTTTTCTCTGCATTTTGATTATGCACATTAGATGTTGCACCATTGCATGGAAATTTATAGAAATGTCAATATTGTGTCATTCTGCTTAGTTATAAACACTTAACAACAAAAAAAATTTCAGACAGAGATTTGAAATTCATGTCTGACCTTCCCACTTCTAGGTACTTTACAGGTCTACTATCACCATGGAAAGGTATTCTTCTTTTCGGCCCTCCAGGAACAGGAAAGGTATGGAAACTTGTTATATTACAACTTTTGGTGATATTTCTTTTTGTTGTGCTCTGTTCACATGTTGATCCATTTCCTTGATAGAGTTGTTATTCAGTATTTAAGTCATTCCTATGTTCTTTTTTTAATAAAACAAGCCTCACCAAAGCATTTTCTCGAGTCCTCCAGTCTCCCTTCCTCCTCTTCCTCCTCCTCCACCTCTCTCTCTCTCTCTCTCTCTCTTTTCTTCCCTTTTCTGCATTTGTGTCTGTGTGTGTGTGTTTCTTCTATCTTTGATTGATTATGAAAATCTTATCCACCTCAATTTATTTGGCATGAATCATAATGATTTTTTATTTATTTATTTATTTTTTTGTAACAGAACAGCTTTTCCATGAATCCTTTTGTAACAAAAATGAACAGTTAGGGATTAGACCATTTTCATTGCTATGTTTGCCTAGAAAGTTGATGTGACATAGGTTAGCATGTGGTTGCCCCTTTTCTAGCCTGGTCCCTTGAAGTATTTGAAGAAATGTATTCAATGGCATCCAAAACAATCTGGAGAAAGAGAATACTATGTGATTAATGTTACATGTATAAAGTTGAATAGGGAACAAGATGTCAAATCTCATGGCTAGGGCACAGTCACCCACATGAAGTGTATGATAGGTTCTCTTTAAAATTCAGCCTTTGAAACAATTTTGTCATCCACATGCTCAATTTTTGTCTCTTCCACATTGACAAATGATTGGTGTATTACAAGGTGTTAGTTGTTCCAATTTTAATTAAAGTTGCTGTTTGATGTATAACGCCTTACATCCATTAATGCAAGAAGAAAAGCGTTTTGGATCTTTGATATTGTGCTAGTGCTCAGCTCACTTTACTTTCTAGTGATATGAGGATTGCTATTTAACTTACTGTTTTGATGATTTAGACAATGCTTGCAAAGGCAGTTGCTACGGAGTGCAAAACCACATTCTTCAATATCTCAGCATCTTCTGTTGTTAGCAAGTGGCGTGGTATGTCATCAGCTGGCTCCTCCTTTAATATCACATAATCTGTTCTTGCACTCCATCTCTGGTTCCAATAAGATAGCGATAATATATTCCTCTTTCTTGAGCTCTCAAAATTTTTGCATATAATTAGTTTCAATAACTAATAGGAATGTGCTTCAGGTTGTAGGTTTCTTGGTATCTGATTAAAGATGAACCCTTCACAATGAGTTATAAATAAGCCATCCCTTGACAATTAATCTAAGAAAGTGGTGCAAGCCAACTTGCTCCTTGAGACCATGTATCAAACATGAACAGTAAGACATTAACTAAGATATCATCACTCTTAACGAGACTGAGAGTCACCTAGTTATGGTAATGGAGCTCTTCAACAAAGTAGGTAAAACAGCACGCTCTTCCATGGTTTTAGAATTGCTGAGAAGAGGTTCTTACTCTTGGTGAATTGGTTACTGATTAATTGTGAAGGTCGCCAGATTTTAAGTTCATATATTGTGATGTAAAGGAGGTAAGCTAAGACACTGAAAGTTGTCTTTGTTTTCAAAAACATATGGAAAACCCCCAAGAAACATCAAAATATAGACTGTTATGATGGTATTGGATAGGCTAGCATGCTTACCATGGTTTTCTCATACATGGATTTGTTCAAATACCCCCTCCAAACAAAATGAGTGTCCATTATTCCTTCTTTGAATTCCAAAACACATGCCCATTTCTACAGAGTGAAAGATTTTTAAAATTAATTTTTGCATCTTACCCCTTATTTATTCTTCATTCTGAAAGATGCATTTATTATGACATGAAGGACATATATGGGTTATAAAAGGGAAGAATAGTATATAAAATATGGGTTGGCATAGCATTTACTTCGTGGAAAACAAAAGGTGGTGAACCTGTGGGATTGAAGGGCCAAACTTCTTTGAAAATGCAATATTGGAGGATATATTCACTCCAAACCAGCTCGCTTCTCCTCTCTCTCTCCTTTTTCTTCATTTGGAAAGGTGATTCCTGTAGTGTTTCTCATATTGAAGTTAATGCTGTAATGCAGGTGATTCAGAGAAGTTAATAAAGGTGTTATTTGAACTTGCTAGGCACCATGCGCCATCAACTATATTCATTGATGAAATTGATGCAATTATTAGTCAACGAGGTGAAGGTCGCAGTGAGCATGAAGCAAGTAGGCGTTTGAAAACTGAGCTACTCATACAGGTGATGTTTGTTTCTGGAGCGTGCGAATGAGCACACACATGATTAGTATGGCCTTTGTCTATGTGGTCAAATGAGTTGATGTGAGATAGGGTGCTTTTTCTATTAGAGGATTGTAGTAATCAATTGGACATTGTTTTCATCTTAAAGAATGATTAAAATTTTCTGGATGCTGCCTTGTAAATGGCTGCTGAAATGCTTCATGAATTTGGGCAATAACCATTGAAATTAGCATGTTCTCTTTTTTGTTAACTGCTTATCATCTTATACTTGTATGTGTTCTCAACTAAAGTAGAATAACATAATCAACACAAACATAAAACCTGAACCTGACATTTATATCCTCTTTCTGGATTGCATACATAAATGTTTATTGGGAATTCAATGCAAAACATTCACCTGATTGGTAAATATCCACTGCATCATTTTTGTAAGCGAATTTTTATTTCAGTATGTTGGTCACTCTAGCCAAGTAGTAGGAATTACAACAAAAAAAAAAAAAAAAAATGAAGATAGCCAATGTTGCAGCTTAATTTATTTTTAGATAGCTGTGTCCTGCTACAGTACCCTCAGCATTGTACTATCATGTCAAGCATATGGTTTTGGAGGTTTTTATCGTAATGGATATTTTAGTTGCAGCATTCGAATATTTTCAGCACTTTAAAAAGTCACATTTCATGTTATCAAATTCTGAATGCAACATTTATTTTACAGATTTGGAAATGAAACTACTTATATTTCAGTCTATTTTCTCAAAAATTAATTGCTCGGATTAGATTGCAGATGGATGGTTTGACACGGACGGATGAGCTAGTTTTTGTTTTGGCAGCAACAAATATCCCATGGGAGTTGGATGCAGCCATGCTTCGGCGTCTGGAGAAGCGAGTATCCTTTGATATTGTGTGCTAAGCTTTAAAAAATTAGAAATGGTTACGATTCTACTAGTTTTTTTCCCCTTCACTCTTTTTCGCTGGACGACCAACTAATTAAATTATGTGAGAAAATGATGAGACTGAAGTTCTGTTGGTTTGTTACTCAGAAAGTTCTCCTTTGACTGTAAACATTAAGATCCTTGTACCTCTTCCAGAGCCAGAAGCAAGAAGAGCCATGTTCGAGGAACTCCTGCCATCACAACCTGATGAGGACGGGCTACCTTATGACTTACTAGTAGAAAGCACAGAAGGTTATTCAGGTTCAGATATTCGATTACTGTGCAAAGAAGCTGCCATGCAGCCACTGAGACGGCTGATGGCACTTCTCGAAAACAGACAGGAAATGGTGCCTGAGGATGGTAAGTGATTTTCAGAATCTCATATACAAGTTCTTAGCGAAATGAGGAAAATGCATCTAATACAATTGTGTTCTGGTCCTGCAACTGAAGACGCATAATAAGATGAGGAAAGAAAAAGAAAGTAAGGAGAAAAGAAAAAAACAGAAATCATAAGAAAGTGATTCAATAATCTATAATCAGTTTGCGTGACACGTTATTGCACCCTTACTTAATTTGAATAGATGGAGAACATTTATTTTTGCTTTCACAATCTCCATCTGTATTTCAATTATTATAACCTGAAGATTTATCAATTGGCCTGCAGAGTTGCCAACAGTTGGGCCAATTACACCTGGGGATATAAAGACTGCTTTGAAGAACACCAGGCCTTCGGCTCACCTCCATGCCCAACGTTATGAGAAGTTCAATGCTGATTATGGTAGTCAAATACTCCAATGAAGGCACTCAAGTTTTATGGCATTGTCAGGAAATGTTCTTAATTCTTATTTTTAACCATAATGAGTCTAGAGCAGCATGTTAGAACTTGATGATTATGTTTTGTATTAGCTTTGATTGCTTTGCTCCCAGGATTGTACTTCAACAGTTGCATAATTCCTTGGTTTCTTTATAGAGCCGCTGCTGATAGAGGGTGTTTCTTTGGTTTGCTTAGCTTATTGCTGCTATTGACTGGATATGCAAATTTGTTTTATGGAATAATCTTCTGCCTAACATGTTTTTGGAGTTCCAATCTGCTTAGTTAATGTGTTTTAAAGTGGAAAACTGTCCTGTGAGTCCTTTTCAAGTTTTTTTTTTTTTTTTTTCATTGTTTTTAGTGATTGTGGCTATATAATGTTTAATACCATTGACATTTTCTTCCAATAGCTATCCACCTTTTATTCCGCATTTTGCATTTTAGGCCATTGATCTGCACTGTTTAATATTTTGATTGAAAATATCACCTGGGAGATAAAAATCAAAATGTCCCTCGGTAGTTAAAAACAAAAAGGTTTCTCCGTCGTAACTTAAATGGATAATATCCTGTTTTAACGACTTTCAGAAACTGAATATCCATCGGATATATTGTTTGAATTGACAGAATTTAGGTGATGAAATTTTAGCACTTTATAATTGACTGTTTTACAAAATGTATTAAAATGCATAAAATTTATTAATTTTACTATTGCGTTATCTTCACTATTTTGAGAAAGTTCATCTCAAGAGTAAAATTTTTTAACATAATTTTCATCAATTAATTTCATTTCAAAAATCCTATAACGTACAACTCCATTAATTTAAAAAATTTCACAATCTAGTCAATCCGAACATTACATAGTTACATTTTCGATAATATTACTTTTGCAATAATTCACAAAATATAAAAATTAAAACTTTCAAAATTCAATTAAACTTTTATAAAAACAGATTCTAAGGCTGCGTTCACATTTTCAAAAGCCCCTTAGCCGATATATATATAAGCAATAGTAACGCAATCTACACAGAAAAGAACAAAATGCACGCAGACCAACATCAGATGATTAGAGATGAAAGTTAAAAACAATCTCCATTCCAAACATTTTAAGTGAAAGCATAGTAGACAATATTTCTTATATTTGTGACATAACTTCATACCGAGGTATAGCACAAAAGCCATTGGAACAGTAAATCTACCAAAATGATTTCTCCAGGACTTTAGAAGAATTCTGAATCAGTCTACCGAAAACCCTTCATCGGATCAGCCGTTTTTCCTGATCTTGCATCACTCCATGCTTTTGCAATTGTTCGCTTCATTTCCTCATCCCCTTCTTCATACATGTTCTTCAAATAATAACCATTAGAAATGTCAGTAGAAGAATTGCATATATGTAAAATATCCATGGAATTGCATTATATGCTCAGGCAAAGAAAATATATCTACCTTCATTAAGTCCATAATTCCAGCCATGGGATCCCTTTCTTTATCCAAATTTGGCTTCAGCTGCAAAATTAAATGAATGGGATACAGTTAGAACAGCTTTAATACAAAACCATCATGCTCAAGGAGCATTATATACACGTCATTACCTTGTCCTCTTTGAAGTGCAAGTCTAACCAATTCCCTTTTGAAGCTTTAAACAAAGTGATGATAACCCTGGTAGGTTTAACTATCACTTTACATTTCTCGGGTACAATCTCCTTGTTCAATTTTGGCATGGCACATCGATAATTCTTTCCTTGGACATCATGAAATTTGACATCAAATGACATTGGCTTGAATTCTGTCTCAATTTTTTCCTGCTCGACACTCTCCAGAGAGACATAAATCTGCAGAAGGAAGAAACGGAACCAAACAAGATTAGATGCATGCAATCCATATGCCAGAAATTCAGAATTTATCCCCAAGATTGTGCTTGTGTAAATAGCACATTGCATGATAAATATTTGTAGAGAGGTGAATTGTTACCTTGACTTTGTCATCGTCCTGATCCCAGCTGAAAGATCCAAGTGTAACATAAGTCCGTGCAGGTATAGAAGGTACCTTAACTCCAGTTGCAATTGGGGTTGGGGTTGGGGTTGGAGCAGGAACCGGTACAGAAGCAGGCTGCGTTGACGACTATGCATGGGAAGCAAAAAGGATTTAGAGATTACAAGGAAAATCGATCCCTAAAAGTTTTATTACCCTAGAATCAGTTGAATCATAGACATTTTAATACTAATCAGTTGAAAGAACGACAACTTGCAAACCAATTAACACTTCCCTTCCACGGAATGATTCAAAGAAAATAACGGTATTGATGGATATAAGAAAATCTACCCCTACTAGAGTACTAGTTTGCTTGAATTTCATTAATGATCAACTACCAGGAAACATACTTGTGCCTTTCATTTGCAGTGCCTTTCTTGATAAAAGGCCATAAAACTGAAATACCACCATTTGCAGGTTAGTTCCAACGACTCTCCACCTTGATACAGTCTTCAAATAAGATTCTTAGACAACCATGCCTCAAATGACATTAGAATAGCGTAGGCCAGACACTGCCCTATAACTTATTATTATATATTCCTCTTATTCAGGAATGACAATGCCAAATAGGCAAACAGAGATTACAAACGGAGATTAATATTAGAAACTAGATTCCCACATGAACATCAATGCAGCACTAACTATCATAATTACGATCCAACTTCTTATTATGTCAATCTAAGTAACTAGTCTAAAAACCGTGAGTTTAGTCAAAATAAATCAGTTAAAATCCATTCCAAACATAAATATCCCAATTAACAATCAGAAATCATTTGTTAAGCATATGATTCAAGAAAACTAATTTGTAATTAAACAGAAACATCGAGAGAGAGAGAAAGGAAACTTACCTTCTCCAAGTTTCTTATCTCAGAGTCGATAAGGGAGAGGACTCGAGGCCTCTTGGCTATGCTCTGTAAACGTTTGAGCTCCTCCAAATCTAATGCCAAATCCTCTGCCATTTTCTCTTGTTTTTTCTTTTATCGGATGAGGAAGTGAGTCTCTCTACTCTATCTGCGGAACAGAAGGTCTAAGCGTGAATAAAAAAGGATGCGGAAAACGCTAGAAGTCTAGAACCTCCTCCGGACGGTAAGGTAACTGGACAGGAGCGAAGGGGCAAACCAGGAATTTAAAAAGAATTAATGAATCTCTAGATTTCTAGGGGTTTTGACAAAGAAGGTTCTAGAGCGTTGGAACAGAGACCAATAAGGCAGGGAACACGTGGAAATTTTGATTCGGTTAACGGTGCAAGCCCATTTGAGACCCAAGAGACGAAGGAATTGGGCTTTCTACTTTGTTGACCCAAGTTGAGTCGTTAACAAGTAGGTCAGGTCTTCTCTAAGACCGGAAGGTTTTATGCATGTATAAAAATCCATCTCTACATTAAACTAATTTAATTTTTTTTTTCCCTTCAAATGACGTTATTTGAATAAACTTACTGAGAAAAAAAAGAATAAAATTGTACCAATATGATAATTTTTAACAATTAATTATTTATTTAGTATACAGATGTGTTCATATACGAGAGCAGTCAAATATAATCCGAGACTATAATATTGGATAGCCAATTTCTAATATTGAAGTCTCTTCCTTCAATGCCAAATTGCAGGATTTAATGAATCTCATATTATCTAAAGATATACTTTTTCTGGGTGAATGAATGAGAGGATAGAAAATTTATAAGGCCAATTAGAATAGGAGCAAGGAATATGCAAATGCGAGGTTCACCAAAAATTAACCACTTGCCCAAGTCTAATTCACAGTCCAAAGGCAAAAACTACTCTAATTGGAAGCCTTATTTCCTTTGAACAGGGGAAGTTTTTTTTTCTGCTGATTACTTGTCCTCAATATACTCCCGAGTTGATTTTGAAGATCTGATCTTCTTTGGTAATTGGAAACCAAAATCTGTTCCAAATTCTCCTTCATAGCAACCAGCTCTGCTTTTCTCATCTCTGCTGCTGCTATCTCAGAATTACTCAAATGTCCGTTGTTACCATGCAGTTTTGTGAATGTTGAGTTCAGCTGAAAAGAAACATCCAAATTTTGCCTAATATTAATCTGCAATAACAGTTTTAATCTTTGAACGCCACTAAAGGTCCAAATAAACTTTACCTCATTCACTTTATTCTTCAAATCATTCACTTTCATTTTAGATTCCGCAACAAATTTCTCTAAATCTTCTCTAAATTTCTTCATTTCATTACGTTTTAACTCATAATACTTCTCTTTCTCCTTCTCCATCTGCTCCAGCTCCTCTATTTCACTTTTCAAAACCCTAACAGTCCAAATCCATAATCAAAACTCAAATCTAGTTCAATTCTTCTTCGAAAACATTCACATTACCTCAATTGATGCAAATCGGTGTTGTATCTGGCATCGAGGCTCTCGATTTCAGATTTTAGAGCCAAGATTTTGAAGTTTTGAAATGCGATTTCACGATCCATCAAGAAACAGCGTTGCTCCATTGACCGAATTTCCGCTTGTTTCGATGCTAAAATCTGCAATTTGTTCGCTTGCAGTTCTCTCTCTGCCTGCAAATATTATTAATTTCAAATTTTTTCTTCTCTCGGCAACGAAAACAGAGGGGACATTGTCAGGATTTAAATAAGAACCTGAAGGAGAGAAAGACGTTGATTTCTGGTATGTTCCATGTGCTCTAGCCTCTCTCGAAACGCAGACGAAAGCGCCATTGATGCTTGAGAAATGGAATTTCGATGCGAATGAGAGCTAATTAGAAGTCGCTCGTTTTGAAATCGGGTGGTTTATATAGTGCTGGGCCAAGTATTCGGTCCAGTCCTAGCTGGACTTTACCATAGACAGCCCAAAGCTCAACCCCAGTTTTTTACACGAGTTAAAATTGATTAAAAAAAAATTTTAGTTGTTTAAAAATAAAGGAATTCAATTTTTTTTAGGGTAACAAGTCCAGCCACTTGCTTGCAGTGTTTAACAAACATATGTAATAGTTGAAGTAAAAATTTTAAAATTTTAAAAATCAATAATTCAAAATTATAATTAAAATATTATAAATTTTCAATTGGTATTTGACAATTGTTTATATTTCTTCCAAAAAAAAAAAAGTCATCAACAACTAACTGTATATAACCATAGCCATTGAATAAAAAAATAATAATTTTGAGAAAACTTCCACTTTATATAACTGTAAAAAACATCCATAAGAGAAAAAAATTCCACTTTATAAAAGCATATTCCTTAAATTATGCCAATTAAAGATATATAAAAATATATCCCTAAAGAAAACATAATGATGACACCTCAACAAAGTGAGCACACAATCAACCTGTAATTATGCCCTTATTATTAAAATTGCATTACGATCGGTGTGGATACACAAACCCCACATTGGATGATAACTCTCTTTTGACCATCTTTATATAGCTCTTTTGTTACTTCTAATGCTTAATTGCTTCAAAACATTGAATTTCTCATAACCTACTCTTCACTTTAGATTCATTAACAAGTTTAACCAATAAAAATCAAAGTTACTCGTTTAATAAATGAATTAAATTGAATTTATATATTTTTTTTTCTTTTGACTGTGAACTATTTGAGTCAAGTTCAAACTCAATTTTTAAAATTTGAATTTGACAAGTAAAGTTCAGGCTCAATAAAATCGACTCGGCTTAATTATTTATAGTTGAATTTATTAGGATAGTGGTTTTGCCAAGGGGAAAAAAATTGAGTCAAAGTACTAAACAAATTTGTTTATGGAAAAGAATAGTCTACAATTTGGGTAGGGTGAAAAGCAGCATGTGGGTAGTGTAAAATAAAATTGAAGAAAGGGGAAGAAAAAATTATGCAAAAGGAGAAACATAGATTCTCTGTCAAATTCAGTGCTCCAAGAAAACTATAAACTATCAAAGATTTATTTAGTGATGTTCATTAGGGTTTTTTTGTTGAACTTTTTGACTTGCTTGGGTGATAACTTTTGACAAGCATTGTCACTTCAACATCTAAATGTGTGATCCAAAACCCACCAAATATCTACCGAAGATTCCAGTTTTGCACTACTTCTCCTCTTCACTTTGCCCTTTCAGTTTGTTTCAGGGCCTAACTTATCAACTTCTTCATTTCAATATACGTCTCTCTCCCTCATTTTGATTACTATAATTTAAAATTATAATTTTTTTTTAGTGACAAAATTTATAGCTAATTAAACTCGTTCTTTTGATAATACATCAATGATGAATGTTAGTTATTATTGAATTATATCATCGCATTTTTCGTTTTCTTTTCCTTTTCGACACATTATTTTCAATTAGAGACATGAAACGTGTTTGTATTTTGGAGTTTTTTCAATTAGAGACATGAGATATGTTCAAGAGGATCCCAAGCCCTCTACCATATGCCCATTCATAGCAAGAGAAAATTCAATTACAGGGTTTCTTTTGAATGGTCAAAATCAATAAATATGAAAGGTTTCATGTATCGTTAAAGAAAAAAGAATCAAATTTAAGTTTTTTTTTTCAAATAATATATATATAGTCATCATCTGCCGGCCTTTTGAAAATTTTCAACCATACTAAAAAAACAAAAAGGAAAAATATAAACTTTAGCTAATGATAATTAGAGATGCATTAGGTTTAAAGCGTATGTGCAATAATCGTACAAGATGCAAATGCACATGGTGGTATACATGCTTATGGGACCCATCAACATGACATTTTGGTAGAAAAGCCAACAAAATATGACAACCTTCTCTGCATAGAGCCATAGACAAAGGTACAAAGCTTCAATTCTTTTGAGTTTGATTGATGCTCGTCGTCTAATTAGTTTCATTGCATAGAGAGTCACGATGTATGGGAAAATGCTTCTTAATTATTTAAATATTTACTATAAATTTTTTTTTTTTTTCAGTAGTGTGTTAAATGAAAAAGATAATTTTCATTTAATTATTTCTCTCAATGTTCATAAATGTCTCTACCTTATTATATGAAGATTGGAGTATACACTTTTTAGTTTTTACAAGCAATATGAGATCTTGAAACGCCAGCTCACTCCGATGAATGAAAATGTAATAATTAAATAGATACGTATATAGTTGAATTAATTAAAAAAATTTACACACTTATTCCTTAATAGGATTCCTTCATCTTAATTTTTTTTTTTTTTTTTTACTGAAAAAGGAAAACAAATTCGACGGTGGGTCCATAAAAATGATGGGGTGCATGTGCACCACGTTGGCTGATGTGATACAGTGAGACCATCCTCATCAGTTTTAACTAAGGCTGAGTTTATATTGTCTGCCTTTCATCATCTCTCTGTAAACTTCTCCACACAGAAAGTGAAAGAGAAAACAACCCAAAAGCTCCTTTGCAAAAAGGATCTCCAGAGAACCCATTGCTGACGGTATTTTGGCCAAAGGAATAAAGCTCAGCCGCCCAATTTCCGCTTCAAGATAAAAAAAAGAACCAAACAAAGCCTAACCTTTTCTTCCTTTGCCCCACATTATCTTGTGTGTGTATATATATATTCTGACCTTTATTTAGTAATTACTGTGTCATTACACTAATCAGTAAATAGAAAAATTATTACTGTCGTATATAACCCAAAATATTAAAAAAAAATATGTAATAATTAGGATATCATAATTTCCTTTTAAAATATTATTATTATTATTATTATTATGTTTCTTTAGCGTATTTAAGGGGAATGAGATGTTAAAGGAAAAAGCAAAATCAAGAAAATCTTTCATATTAAAACGAACAGTTATGGATTCCACGTCCAAAAGTAGAGACAGAGGTGCTTTTCCTTGCAAGCAATAATAATAGATTGACAAGGTTAAGTTGTCATATTCTCAATTTCGTTAACAACAATTTATATATACATAAACACATGTCCTACAATTAACAACAAAAGCAGACTGATGAGAATAAACAAATTTTCTAAAACAAATTACACATTAATTAAATGGGACTTTGTATTCCTTCCTTCTCTAACATAAAATGATGGCTGTTCATTTCTTGATCCAAAAGAGAATTGTTGATGAAGATATAGGCAATGGCCAGGTTAATGAATCATATAAATATAGGGTTGTTAACTTGGTCATGTAAATCGGAAATTACCTTTGGGTAATTTTATGGCGTCATTTTGATGGTTGCAAGTAGAGAAAGCGAAATTAAAGAACCCTATATGTGTTTGTCTAACCAAAATGCAAGATATATATATATATAAATATAAACACATTTGGACTCCATTTGCTTAATATGGTCTTCTCAGAATAACTTGGAAGGTCAGCAAATACACAAACATCCAGTACACCAAGCTTTGGTATTCCTTGTTTGAAGCCTGTTTCACAATGAATTCCATTTAAGGAGAAAAGAACAAACAAATAAAAGAAAAGAAAATCAGACTATTTTCCATCGAAAGAAGGACTTTTTTATTAGCATTGAATGGCAATATATATACATGTAATAATTACAAAAAGAAGAAGAAGAAGAAGAAGAAGAAAGAAAGAAAGTTATAAAAATATATACAACTTGCTCATTTCATGAGTGACAAACACACTCTCTTTTTTCTTTCTTTCTTTCTTTTTTTTTAATTTATTAATGTATATGGTCGCACGATACTATGTATGTACATTTTTCTTTTGTATATATATAAATTTTATTTAATGCAAAATATTAATATATATATATATATATATATATATATATATATATATATATATATATATGTATAGAAGTTTAAGCAGAATATTTGTATATTAGAAGCCTATGGCTTTATTACCTTAGACGCGGAATTAGTGAGAGAAATGGAAGCTGATGATGTTGATGATGGACTTGAAAGGGCAGAGAGTCCCACATTGTAAGCCATTGTACAATCAGGTTGATAAAGACCGTAGTTTCTCTCTGACGTTGGTCCGGGCTTCATATCCTCATTGAACAAAGCAAATAAATATACTTCTAGCTTCATTTTAGGCCTTAAAGGAGTCCCTTCATTCTCCAATTGTCTTCTCAACAGATTTCTATTGTAAATTGCTGCATTTTCTATTGTTGCGCCAATTTCATTAGGATCTCCTTTTGAAGGCCAACCGGTCTCTGAAATCCTAACTTCAATCCCACTATAACCTAATCTAGCCATTGCAAAAATAGCAGCATCTACTTGTGCATATAACATGTTGTCATAATTTAACTTGGTGTAAGGATCCACCGTTCCTGAATTAGGGTTAAAAAGAACATAATCCAATGAAACCCTGTTTGGGTCATCTTTATAAGCAAAATAAGGGTATGCATTGATCCAAAATGGTGATTTAGTGCTCGATAAGAATTGCAAAAACTGTGACATGACCACGGTGACCTCGGTATTGAAAGTTCCGGCAGATGGAGGGAAAGATTGGGCAAGAACAGCTAAGGAATTAGGTGTTGACACTTGAATGTAACTATCTAGGCCTAATTGAACTAATGCACCATGAATGCTTACTATGGCTGGAACTAAATAGGCTAATAATGTTGTGTCATCGTCGGTGAAAACTTCATTTCCGACTAAAATTCCGGTGATTCTCGTCTCCGGAACATATGGCTTGATTTGGGTATTAACCCATTGAAGGGCTTGTTGTGGGTCCATTATAACTGGTAACATTTGGTTTGCTACAGTAACAATAAGTTCAACATTGGATTTGGCAAATGCAGTTAGGATTTGAGGATTTGTGTCATAGATTCTTGCTTTCGTGACCTTAAGAGAGGTTAAAAGATCAAGAACTTTATCTGGTGTTGGCAAATTGTTTCCCACTTGACCATAGTTGATTCCAAGAGACTCGACTCCTTTTAGAAAACCACAATCTGTAAATCAACCGTTCAATAAAAAGAAACAGAGTTAGGCATGAAAAAAGAAAAAAAGAAAAAGACATTAGCAAACTGAAAAATGAAACTGGAGGGTACCTGATAAAATTAAAGAGAACACAAGAAAAATATGGAACATGACAATCTTGCTAAAAAATAATGCCATGTAGAGAGAAAGAAGGCGATGAGAATTCCAAATTGAGAGAGGAGGAGAAATGAAGGGAAGAAGGTAATTAATAAGAGGAGAGTTAATTCTTTTCTTTGCTTGTTTGAATATTTTTGGGGTAGGAGAGGAGGTTTTAGCTTTTTTTGTTACTGCTGCCTTTGGTTCTTGCTAACCTCCTCACTAGGTTTTATGGGTGTTTGCAGATTATGTGCTTATTTGTGTTCCTCTTCTTTTTCTTGCATATAAGATGGCTTTTATTCTTGGACAGCTTGTCCCTTTCCAACCCATTTCAACTCCAATTTTTTAGTGACCAAAATACCCCCAGCCACTTTCTTCAGCCAAAAGCAAAGTCCGAAGGAGAAACCCCACCAATTGGCTGAATTTTAATTACTAATTTGGCGTGGGGAAAATTTTAATTACCAAAATAGGTGAAGAACTAATTTGGCGTGGGGAAAATTTTAATTACTATAGATTCTACTTGTTAATGGTTCAGACGTTAAATATTAATTACTAATCATGATTTATGTCAAATTAATTGATTAAGCACGCTAATGGTACTGATCATTATTCTAATTTTTTATTTTATTTTATTCAAAATGGATTACTCTAATTCTTTTTAGGCAAAATTTGGTTGGCCTTTACTAACTACAAAGTAAGCCATTAGTCGGTAGGACATAAAATGCGACTTACTGGAGAAGCTTACGTGTATTCATAATCTCAAAAATTGAATAAATCAATCCACATATGCATTTCATCAAACACATGATGCGCAAACAAAAAATACCCTAAGAAAGCACTAATTAAGCATGCACACCCTTTAATATAAGGCTCGTTTTGGGTGTCTTTTATTTCACTCATGAGATAGCTAAATGGGTGGAAAACACTTATCCTTGAAAGCGAAAAGACCAATCAAATCATGTTTGATTGACATATTATTTTTTATTTGTATTATAGAAATAAAAAAATATTAATTAAATTCTTTTAAATAACATTTAATAAAATTAGTTATTGTTTTTTTAAAACTCGTTAATCAGCAAGAAAAAACTTAACTCCAAACTAACCCAGACGAGCAAGTCTTCCTTATACACCTAAACCTAAGATATTATGCTAATAATACTAATTGAAATTATTATTTTTAACTTTAATTAAAATCACCAAATAAATATTAATTTGAAAAAAAAAAATATCAGTAATTAATTTTATGAAGTTAATAAACTCTAAATATAATATAAATATAAATCAATTGCTAGCAATTGATATGAAAAACTCTAAAACATAGCTAGCTGATGGAGTTAGTAATTGATTGAAAATCTATCAACTATTAATTTATCCTTCCCAAACACAAACATGATACAACCTTGCTGTTGGATATAAATCACTTATATAAATTGCATGAGTCAGCTGAACTACATGTGTAAGAATACTCCAATTCTATTTATTGCCTTTTTCTTTTTTAGTGTAAGACACCAGTATTTGGATTCCATTATCAAAAATTGCCTAATTGGACTCGGAGTTTAATCACACTTAAAACTCTTTGTCTCTTTCTGCAGGTGCATTTAGTGAGAGTCGAATTCAAAAATTCTTTCCACTTATTCAATCTGCGTTGCCAATTGAGCCGCAACTGTAACTCTATTTATTGCCTTTATTATTGTGTTAAAAATTTGATTTTTCATTTATTTATTGATTATTACTACAAGAGCATATTAAAAAAAGAGAGAAAAAGAATTATAATGTAACCATGCATGCTTAAACCATATGTAATTCAAGCAAAGTCTATATATATACTATAAGATCCAATAAATCATATTTTAATATTAATTGAGTGGATAAATTAATTATAGTATTAGGGTGGCTAATTATATGTATTTGTTTGGTAAGTGGATAAGGAATTTTCCTCCTTTTTTTTTTTAATTTCAAAATATATATAATCTGACGAGACATTGAGACGTGAGTATCCTTATCTTAAAACCATTCTTTTCTTTGCCTTTTTTCTAGTTTTCTTAATGGTGATGCAAGAAACCAACTTATAAAGCTTTGTTTGCTATAATATAAAGACAAGAGGATTTACTGGGACCCATTTTTTTTTATTACACATATGAAAAAAAGCCAAAAAAAAAAAAAAAACTTTGTCACAGTCAATATTAAATTTCTGCATGTGGGATTAATATAAGTTTGATTTTGACAGGAGACTGATAAATGAATATAAATCATTGTAGCGGATAATGGTGTTTGAAAATTTTATTTCGAGTAGGTTGATTTTGATTTTTTCAAGGATTCATTAACTCATTAACGTTTCTCGTACTTAGCTTTAAGGGTGTTTTCTTTCTCAAGGGGACTATCTTAATCTTGATTATAACTTGATTTGATTAATTAAAGAGTTAAATTGGGAATATAATTAAGGAATATTAAGCAATATAACATTTAAAAATTTGGTAACGTCATACCAACGTGAGAAATATAAGATTTCGAATTCGAACTCCGTTGATTATAAAAGCTTTCACCAACATAATGAGTTAATAAAAGAGCTACATAGAATTCACGTTACAACTTTAATTTCCATGCAACATTTATTTATTATTTGGACGGGTGTAAAATATGAGTAGAAGGTGAAAATATTTTATGATTTTCAAAAATCTTTAACCTAATTTTCACTCATATTTTGGTTTGAACGAAAATGACAAGAGGCACTCTTATTTTACTTCCTTTCTGCAAACACAGTGTAAATGAAAATATCATTGATTTTGATTATATGAAGTTAGATGATGACATATTATCTGAAATCATGATTGACAGCTAATTATGATTTAATTATATTAGTAGTACTTTTTTCACCTTTTAAATTGGATGGGTAAATCACTTTCAATTGCACGTCACTGTTTGCAATTTAAAAAATGTGTGGAACTGTTCTAAGTGTCTTATGTAAACATCCATATCTATGCTTACACTGTATAATAGTTGAAAGTTGAATGATATGTATCTTGTAATGATAAGCAATAAAGAATTTCTTTAGGTTTGAAGACTATAGTTGGGAGCACTTTACTTCTCCGGCGCGAGCAGAATTTAACGGGACATTTTCAACTGATAATGCAAACATGAAAATGTTAAATATAATCCAGGATTCAGATCCCATTCCCATTATATTTTTTGTACCTATAGATTCTACCTAACCTATCTAAATATGATCCTATAGCTTTGGTTGATCATTCAAAAGGGAATCACTCTAGCTCCCATCTTTTTGCAATGGGTGTCAGATAAATGGATTCACTACAGTATAAATCAACGGAGAGGGTTTTACCTGCTGTCAGATTGCTGTACTTTACTAAATGAGGATGCTCTATCTATTGGTTTTCTTCTTCTTTTTTAATCTGCAAGAGGGACAAGTTGCTCCAACCCTGGCCTGTGCATGTGATCTTTCACCGCTGAAAAAGAGAATAAAGAAAGCCCACCTTGCTAAGAAAATAAAACTATAAAGCAAGTCCTTAACATGGAAACCTTCAATATATATTATATAGTCGTATTCAGCACTTCTTTTTTCAATATATATATATGTCGAGTAAGCCCGGCAGTGTATGCTTCTTGTCAAGTGAGATAGTTTATTCTTTACTGTTAAATAATAATCATTAATCAAAATAAAATTTCTATGGAAAAGAAGTAAATGAAAAGATTTCACAAAAATTTTCGTGGAATAAGAGAATAAAATAAGTATTAATTAGTTTATTTGAAAAAGAAAAAAGAGTATTTATTTTAGTAATTTGGTCAATTTCGCCATTTTCATAAAACAGTAGGATTTGACTTTCAGATTTTGATTCTATATTGAAGAAATTTTGACTAATTTTTTTAGTTGATATAATTGATACCGGTTTTTAACAATCGCGGCCTTCGTCTATCAACTGTCACTACTATACTGATGTGACATTTTCCATCACATGTCACTTTATTAACTGTAAATTTGCAAGTTGTAACATGAGTGTTGACAATTTTAAATGACTAAAAAAAGTAATTTTTCCTGAATTGAGCTAAAATTTTCTTTTAAATTTTGCACTTTTAACAATTTCGGTCAATTCTTTTATATATTATACCTTGTAAATTTATAGTCTGCAAGTGATATATCATGATGAGGGTCTCATTAAACGGCCACATTAATATAGTAATAAGGGTTAATGGACGAACGTTACAATTGTTAAAAAAAAATTGTTTCTTGATATCAATTGTAACAATTAAAAAAATTGGCCAAAATTATTAAAAAGGCAAAAATTTATAACAATATAAATGTATAATGTAAATGCATTTTTATTATACTAAAAATACATTTTATTACATTACAATTCACTAAACATAATTTAAAAATGTCAAAAAGCAATTAAAGAAACAGAAAAAATAAAAAATAAAAAGGTACATTGATTTATCTTCATCCCACTCGACGAATCAGAAGAAACGGTACCATACCATATCTTTTGTTAGCTGGTCAATGCCAAAATATATTTTCTTTAGACTATTTTTTTGTCCAAAGGGGATTTGAATAGGAAGTAAGAAAGAAAGTGAGAGCATAAAGAAGTTTTTGTGAAAAAGAAGACGCTTTAATTCTTTTGTTAAAGCCTTGCATTTTAGTGTTAAAGAGGAAGCGTATATATTATGCGTCATGGAAGAAGAAAAAGGCCATAGTATATATGATGATAAAGGGATTGCATACATATATATACACACACACACACCCACATATGAATACAAATGCAATGGATCATCAAAGTGTTTGATTGACAAAAACGTATGCATATGTTTCCTCAAAGACAGGCTTCTTGGAAAGGATTCTAGACCTAGGGTTTGAAACAGTTTTTGCCATATTTTCCAATGTGGGTTGTCCATATTTAAAGTTTCTTCTATTTTTTGAGAAGGAAAAAGGAACCAATTAGTGACTTCAAATAAGAAAGTGTGCCATGAGCATGATAAGAAGATAAGCCATTTTGTTAGAAATGAAAAGCAAGAATGGTTATTGGTTATTCTTGGTATGGTCTGAGCCAGCCATACAAATCTTTAACCAAAACTGTAGTATCTTCATATAGTGATTGTTAAGTTAGTGTCCCACATATACATAAGGCTCAAACAGTGTAATATTGAAAGATAGTTGCACTACCATCTTTTTCCTTCTCCTCAAATCACCATGTATTATGTATGATATGGGAGAAAGAACTTATGTATACTTAGTGTATGGGCACATCTCATGCACCAAGTCAATCAAAATTAATTTTTTATTTAAATCAGAATATTTTAGAATCATTCGCTGGAAAAAAAAAAAAAAAGAGACTAAATTTTTAGTAATTAAAGGGGATAATGCATTTCTCTAAAAAGAAAACTACTAGATAGAAGAAAATAAATTTTCATTTAATGATAGAGATGACTAAACCTTAACTTCTTGTGAGATATGCAAATAATTTTACGTTCGATATGATAGTAAACTTTTAACAATCAATAGTTTAAAAAATAATTTAAATATCAATTACAATTTGATGGTCGGTTTTATAATTATTAAATTATTAATTGCTTAATCATGGAACCGTCTGAAAATATGTCTAATTTTGTGGCAAATATTCATCAAGAATTTGGTAGAGCTTAGTGTTGACTGTTGAGTTGAGACATTGACACGTTCTTTGCACGAAAAGACAAATTAGTTGTCTGAATCTTAATGCCAAACCAACAAGGAAAAATAATTAGTAGATCCCTGAGATTTGATCAAACTATCTAACTCGTCCTCGTATTTTTTCAATATTAATTCACAGTCCCTGATGTTTGGTTCGTTAAATTACCAAATCCTTCCATCCACTTTTTTCGCAATTTACCATTAAAATTTGTGAATAGACGAAAATAGCCTCACTTTTGCACTGAAAATGACAATTATACGCCCTCATTTTGATCTTGCCCAAATCGCAAACCTCTCTAAACCAGCAATGGACGAGAGGAGGAAAGGAGATACTAGGGATGAAACGACCGGCCGATGGAGAAGCAGTATTGTCGGTGACACAAAGGAAGTGAATATCAACTTGATTTGCTCACCTTCATGTGTCGCCAGTTAAAATGGAAGGAGGGAAGTGAGGAATCGAGCAACATGCGGCATAAGAGGACAAGATGGTCAGTCTGATCTAAGCTGAGTCGTCGAAAAATTGAGGGAGGACAGAGGTGCGACTTTCTCGATCGGGACAAGTTCGTCGCCTCTTGCGATTACCATGCGGACTGGAGACAGCAACAAGAGGGAGAGAGAGAGAGACGATGGGAAGAGAGCAGTATCGGCTTTTTTCCTTTTCTTCTTTCTCATTATACCCTCTTCTTCTTTCTCTTCTAGCTGTAAACGATATCCAGCCACCCCTTTCTTCTCTATACCTTCAAAAACTCCTCCATTGGTAAATAAAGTCCCCTTTTCAGTCTCTGTTCATGGGAAAACGTGACAGGACCTGTACCACTAGATGCGAAACACCAGAGACCCTGATTTTGTTAACTATCTCAACCAAGAAAACTCTTATGCTCAAGCTTTCATAGTCGAACTCAAAATCTGCAACAAACACTGGTTAACGAGATGAGAAGTAGATTGCCCACTAAAATTTCCACTCCTTCTGAGCGTTGGGGTCCTTGGTTTGTCAATTTGCAACTATCATGTTCTTTGTTTGTTTAAAGTTTGCACCTTTATTTGTTGGGTTGATCCATTAAGCAAACATAGGGTTTAGTTGTTATTAAGCAACATCGGGTATAATTGTCGTTTTCATTGCAAAAGTGAGGTTGTTTTTGATTGTTCACAAATTTTAATGACAAAATTGGAGAGAAAATAAATGGAAAGACTTGGTAGTTTAATGAAACCAAACATCAAGGACCGTGAATTAATATTGACAAGATACAAGGACGAGTTAGATAATTTAGTCAAATCTCAGGGATTTATTAATTATTTTCCCAACCAACAATCTTCTTCTTCTTCTTCTTCTTCTCCCCACGTGTATTGACGTTGAAATTCTACCTTCCTTTCATTGGTCCGCAAAATGGGCCGTCAAGGCTCCAGTCTTTTTCTGATCCACCGTTTATTGGTCTTCTTCTTTTTTATCTGGCCCTTAATCAACGGGCTCAAACAAATACCGACATTCGTCAATGTATTTATTTATTTATTTTTGATCTTAAGGATATCGCATCTTAAAGAAGGTAAGCTTCAAGCTACTCTTGGAGTGTGCTGTTAGTACACTAAACCAGTTTAATCAAAGACATTTTGCATAAGTCTAAGTATTTTTTTTCATTAAAAAAAGGACTAAATAATAATAAATAAATTCAAATGAGACTTAATCTTCATAAATTTAGTTGATTTGATATGAATGAGAGTGTAAAATATATTATATTTTGTTCAGAAAATATTTTTGACATACACATTTATACTATAAATGGGATGAAAAGACTCTAACACTCTGATAAATTTTTTAATAGTTTTCGAATTGTTGATGTCATGCAAGGATATAATTGTAAATGTAAGTGCCGATTGTGTGAGGCCCGATCTATGTCATTTAGCGAACTTCTATTTTATTTTACATGTATCAAATAACTTTTTGTTAAAAATATTTTAATATTTTCGATCATTATTATTTAAATAAAAAATTCAATAATTATAAATTATCTTTCTAGCTTTCCTTATTAACTGCAACTTGACTAGACATTAAATGCAGCTGTACGGCGAACAGACAATATACTAGGACATCAACTTCCCACATAAGATGTTCATAATATATATATACTTAAAGCAGTAAAATTAGATTGACAATTTTAACATATTAACTTCGAACATAACAAAAAAACGCTTAATTCTAAAGAAATCTACTAATTATATAACAAAAAAGAAATAGAAATTATATTAAAGTACATTATTTTGAGTCCACAACTGGTACCATTCCTCCATTGGAGGCAACTCCATACTCAGTCTATCCAAGTCTTTAAACGACAACCCTTTTGTGTACTCCATATTACAGCTACCGTGGCCATTATCTGAGTTTTCAACTTTATCATTATCAGACTCTAATCTTTTCCTCTTGACACCAGCAAAAGAGCTCTCTTCAATCCAAGAAACGCAACAATCTTTACCAGTAAGACGCTGAACGACAGACTTGAAGCTTAAAGGATCAGTTACGACATACTGAGTGTCAATAAGCACTACTTTCACCTCTTCACGGCTTCTAATAGCCATCGAGAGAGAGATCAAACTTAGTAGCTTTGTGGTCTATCTTGCTTCGGTTATATTATATATGTAGAAAGTGAGCTCTATCTAGAGTTTAGAGCCTGAGAATCGTTTCTTTTGTGGGATTAGGATAGATTGCAATGACGATGATTGTGAGAAAAGTGGTTTCTTTCTGTACGTACATTTATAGGAGAGGAGTTGTAATGTAAGGAGAAAGAAAGAGGGTTGTGCTCTGGGCCCCAAAAGCAAAAAGGCAAGCTGTCTTTTAAGTTTAAATAGAGAAGACTCGTAGTTTTGACCGTAGATAGGCAGTCTTGAAGGACCAGAGGACAGGGTAAGTCTGAGTCAAAGCACGCAAGTGGGAATTGGTTGAAGTCATTTGGATCATTCTTTGCAATTGATCATACACTAGCCAATTAAGCATTTGTTTGGTTTGAGAAATGAGAGCTACCCAACCAATTCCTTGCCCTGTCATATCTTTATTGCCTTTGCTGGAATTATCTATATATATATATATATATATATATATATATATATATATATATATATATATATATATATAGATAGAATGATATAGTTA